>MASP02000361.1:0-195070 GCA_001693025.2 Colletotrichum lindemuthianum
TATATCTTTTCTTAATAGTAGGATAATATATTATATTTTTATTATATTATATTAATATTTATCTATTAAAGTAATATAGAAATATCTCTCTATTCTAACTTTAAAAACTAAGAGTAGAATAATTTACCTCTAGATACTATTAAAATAAGTTATAACTGAGAGAGCCTATCTAGACTAAAACTAACTAACTACTTCCAGCTATAAAACCTAAGAGAAGTAAAAACAGATAAATAATATTAAAAAAATATTTTAAAACTGTAGAATTATATTTGCAGATCTACAGTCTAAAAGCTAAACTGATCTAAATAGTAAGTCTTAGATTCTAGAGAGAAGAGAAGTTAATTCTTTCTATCTGTCTGTAATAAACCTAGCTATTTATACTTATGAGGCTACTTGTGTTACATAAATAAGCCTATTTACAGGCCTAACTCTATCACACTATATTCTAATATTAGTAGTATAGATCTATTTTTAGTATCTTTTTCTTATTCCTAAAGTTTATTATATTAATAACGCTATTTTCTTACTTTATTAATATAGTAGATTATATAATAGTCTGATTTATAGTCTATCTATTTACTAATAATATTATTTATATATACTATAAAGTAGTTTTCACTACATATAAAGATTATAAAGTAGTTTTTATTAAAATACTGAAGTTCCTAAAATAGTAGATTTATATTAAAGTATATCTTTAGAATTAGATTATCTTTAAATTATTATAGGAAGGATTATCTATTGAATTTATTACTAAGGTGTAGTATATAATTATCTTATATATAATATACCTAAAAGATAGTTTAGTAAGCTAGGTAATTAATTTATAGAAGTTTATAGTCTATATTATAGAGGATTATCTTAAGGTAGTTTAGAGTCTGGTTATTTAGAACTCTATAGAATATAATAAATTACTTATCTTAAGTTAAGTGAATACTCTAAATCTTAAGTTACTTACTTTTATTACTACTTAGTTACTATAAGATAGAGAATCTTCAGTTTTTAATAGTATTATTATCTAGCTTAATATTATTATTAATTAACTTAAATAGGTTACTTAAGTTAATATAGATTCTTAGGCTGATTTTAATAAGTTCTTACTAGTAGAGGTTATTAAGTTATTCCTTAACTTTATATTCTAGCTTATTATATTTAACTATAGTGAGGATCTTTATTAGTATCTTATTACTCACTTTAAGTGGTTATATGAGGGTTTAAGTAAGAAGTAGGTTTCCTCTAGTGTTAATTCTCTACTGAATCTGACGTTAGATTCTCTATAGAAGTTATCTATTAAGTATTTAACTGATTCTGTAGTGAAGTTCTCTCTCAGCTGCCTGCAGCTATAAGATTACTACTTTATCTTCTTATATTTAGTCTTATTTTGAAACTAGCGTAAAATCTTCTTTTTTCTTAATATTAACTATTACTAGTATCTTTTTAGTATAGTATTTTAATTATCTAGAAAGATTCTTAAAATATTATTCTGTATTATCTTTAGATCCTTAATATATAATATAAGTATTATTAAAATAAACTATCCAGATTAGAGAGGTATAAGGTATTTCCTTCTTAGTAATATAAACTTATTAGGTTTATTTAGATACTAGCTGAAATTATTATTTTTATTACTAATATTTAGGTGAGTAGTAGTTTTTAGCTATATATCTTAGTTTATTGTAATTATAGTATCTAAAATCTCATTATTTATTGTCTTTAGTGGTAGCTTTAGTAGTGAGGTCTATAGGTTTACTATAGTAGCTGTGAGATATACTTATTTGTGGGGTGAATTATTATCTGGTTTTCTAATTATTATATTAGTTTTAGTAGTCTTACGGTAGTTTTTAGTATTTATATTTACTATTAGGTTATTAAGATTATTACTGTTTATTTTTTCATAGTAATACTTAAAGAGGTTATTAATCTTAATAGTAAGTTCTATATATATAATAAAGTTACTAGATCTATCTTACTTAATAAATTTATCTTTAATATCTTCTTTCAGTTTTTAGTAGAATATAAAGATCTTAATATTATTAATATAGTTAAGTTTAGTATAGATATATCTAAACTTAGCTATATAATATATAACTATATCTTTCTACTTAAGAGCTACTAGATTTTATTTATATTATTATTACTTATTTAGTTCTTAGAATAGTGAGATTAGAATACTTTTAAAGTTATAATAGCTTATAAAGATAGTCTAAATCTCTAACTTAAGATTATTTTATTTATAAGTAAGGAAATTAGTAAGATAAAGTTTAAATTATATAAGGATTCTTCTCTTAAGGAATATAGTAACGTAAATAACTTATGAAGCTTTATTTTTGAAACTAAGATAATGAAATTAATAATAGATTCTAATTTAAGTGAGGAATCTCTTAAAATATCTAGAAGTTCTATTAAAAACTTAAAGTAAGTTAAGTTAAAGTTTCTTATATAATTTAATTAGAGTCTAGATAATATTAGTAGTAGTATAAAGAATATTAATTTCCTACTGAAAAGTGAGAAGTTACTACTAATCTAGATTACTATAGAGATCCTACTAAAGTTAAGTAACTTCTGTAATATTATTATTAATAATATCCTATATTTTAGCTATATTTCTGTTAGTTTTTTAAAGCTATTATATAAGTTTAGTAATATTATCTTTTTTATTACTAGAGGGTTTAATATTCTTTATTTCTTAGTTTAGAGGCTTAATAGGTTATTTACCTTTAGGGGATATTCCTTAAGAACTAGAAGAGGTAGAAAGAGTTTAGTATTTAGTAGATATAGTAATATTTTTTCCTAAGTACTATTAAGTAAGTTTTATGAAGTGAACTTACTAAAGAGGAATAATTAAAATATTATAGCTAGCTTTAAGTTTGGTAGAGGTAAGTCTGTTAGTAGTAAGTTAAAACTATAATATATAAGTAATAATATTATTATAATACTAATAAGATTAAGTTTTTAAAGCTTATAATAATTAGATATAAGTCTAATAAGAGAATTGAGAGATAAAGCTAGAAGTATCTGAGGATAATTATAAAATTAATTACTAAAAAGCTATAGAAATCTAATCTTAAGTATATTTAAGTTTATTCTATATATAAATCCCAGCTTGTTAGTATGTTTTTTTAGTTATTCTAGATTATATTAATTCTAAATAATCCTTATCTTATCGTCACGTAACTTATATTATAGTTTTCCTATACTGAGTGGAGTTCCTATTATTCCCATATTATCCTGCATATAAAAGTCCTGCAGCCGCCAGGCATCCTGCGGGGCGCCCCTTAGTTCTGTAGTTCCAACGGGTTGTAACAATTAGGTAAAGTAATATCCCTATAGATTCTCGCTCTTTCTTAAAAATTATTTATAGTAGTTAGATAGTCTACTATTCTAGATAAATTATTAGAAGCTAAGTTAATACTATAGCTTATAGTATAAAGTTCCTTATTAGGATTACAGCTAGCTATAGAGTCTATAATATTATAGATACTTATTAGAGTATTCCTAGCTACCTACTAAATAAACTTATTAGCTACTATAATTTTAATAATATACTTATACTATATATTATAGTAAAAAGAGATTTCAGTAACTATCTTACACTCTAGTTTATATAATATTTTAAATATAGCTTTATAGTTATCTAGAAAGTTAGAAATATTATTACCTATAAACTTAGAGATATTCTTAAACTAAGGAACTATCTTTATTATTATTAATTAAGTAGACTAAAATTTAGAGAGTATTATAAAATCTCCCACAGTTATTAGATAGTTAAGTAAAATATTAGAAACCTTAGAGGTAGATACTTAAAAATCTTAGTTTATATTATAGTTAGATAAAAAAGTATCTCCTAATTCCTCTAGAATATCTATTATATAAAGTTAGATTTCTATAAAAACTAAATTATTAAAAGAGAGATTAGTAATAATTAACTGAGGAAATTTAGAAATTTTCTCCTTATTAGTATTTAACTATTTAGTAGTTATTATAGTAATTATTATATTTTTAGTTATTTTTTAATTATCAGTATATAATAATAAAGTAAATCTTAATATTATATAAGAAAGTAACTACCTTAATTAAAATTAATCTTTCTAATATATTTTATTTTAGACTTTCCTAAATACTCTATCTTTATCCTTATATAAAGTTAAGTTTATAAATTTACTTCTCTACTTAATATCTTAATATTAGTATTCTAAGTTTATATTTACTATATCCTATCTTTTCTCAGTATTTTTAGTTATAATATATTATATAATATTTCTATTACTTTCTTATAAATCTTCTTCTTTTATAAGTAACCTATTTCCTTATTAACTTACCTTCTTTATATTATTTTACTATCTCTTAATAAGAATTAAGTAAGTTAATTTTATTAAACTTATTAGTTTCGCGAGACTTCCTTTAGTTTAATAAACTATCCTAGATTTCCTCATTTTATATATAGTTCTTCCTTATCTTCTTTATAATATTATTATAAATTAAATACTACTTTCTAAGCTAAATTAGAAACTTTACGCTATTTCATAAAAAGAAGAAATATATTTTTAAGTTTCCTATATTACTTTTAGAATTATTTATTCTCTTACTAATTTATAATTAGAATATAGTTATTATTCTTTATTATTTATTAATATTAAGTTTGTAAATAAATTCTTTATAGCTATATAAAACTTAAAAAACTCTATCTCTAAATCTTAAAGTTCTTAGTATTATCTAGCTAGTTAAGATAATATATTATATTATAATTTTTAATTTTAATTTATCTAAGATAGTATATAAGTGCCTCCTTATCCTGATCTATAAGGAACTAAGAAAAGATAAATCCGCCTCTAAATACTATTAAAATAGATATTAGCTACTTAAGCTAAAATAACTAAATAAATAAAATAAAATAACTTCTTCTAAATTTAATCCTTTAGTAATAGAAAATAGAGAGAAAACTCTAGAAAAATATATTAAATAAAATATATTATATTTACAGATCTATAGTATAAAAAGTATCTTAATTATAAAAGTAGCACTCCTAATTATAAAGGATAGTATCGTGTGTATATTCTATATATCCTACTATTATTCCTAAGTCTGGCGTTATAGATATAGGCTTACAGCCTGTATATATATACTACTTATATAATAACTGAAGCTTACAGCTGAGGCCCAGACCTATCACAATAGAGATATTAAAATCTAACAGTATTATATAGGAAGAAATTATAAGAATAATAGGATGATTAACTAGAAAGAAGAGAGGAATAAGAAGAAAGTTTATAGATAATATAAACTAACTAAATATAGTTTAAATAATAGATCTCAGAGAATATTCAGAGCTAAGCTTATAATTATAGTAAACTATATTAGTAAACTTATAGAGATAAGTAGGTAAAAGCTTATTTATATGAAAAACTATCTACAGAGCGGCACTGTCTGATATATAGGTTTATGGGTGTATCTTACGTAAGGAGCACCTTACGTGAGCGGGCTACGTAACCTGGGATAGCAGCCTACAGGCCTGAAGCTATCACGACATGCCTACTGTGTCTACTGTGTCCTATAAAGTTAGGTTAGCTGCGCGAACGCCCTTTGCCCCAATATGGGGACGCCACGGCGTAAAACAATACAACAACAACAACAACAACAACAATGCCTACTGTGTCGTTTAGCTGTAGCATTTTTATCACATGTACTTGAGAAAACATCTTGCCTCCCAAAGAGGCAATTCAACGTCCACGTTAGTCAAAAGCCACTTGTGATGGTTTTCTAGGTCGTTGTACGACGCGTCGCTGACCTCTAGGACCGACGTCGACAAAATAGTCCTCTGGCTCAGCCGCGGCTGTAGTTGTCGACGGGAAAGCCCCGGGAGCGCAGTTGTCAAGTCCTAAGGACCAAAATAGATGTCTGCATCATCTTTGAGTCAGTTGTTTTCGTACTAACGTATGTATTCCACCTGATAAAGGCTTGTTCCAGTCCATTGGTGTATTCGCATGGGCTAACACTGATAATGCAGCTTCGTTACTACATGTGTTACAAATACAGATTCATTTTGATCGGTATATTCGCCTTTCAATGTAAATGTCAATGTAGAATCCCAACGTTCAGTTCTTGCAATATTGTCATAAATGTCCTAGAAAGCTGGAGGCAATACTACGGAGATTTGGAACTTTGTTTGGCTGTTTAATATAGACTCGCAATACTTTTCTTCCCATACTTTTCTTCCCCTCTCTTACCACTCTAACAAACTCGCCTTGTATATCTACCCTCTGCTTGCTTGTTTAATAACGTTTGCACGTCGCATTTGACCGGGTTGCTCCGCTGAACTCGGGCTCCGTCGGATTGCCAATGCATCGGCCTCACGTCATGGGACTACGACTGAACTACCTCACGACACGCGGTCTTAGGGCTAGGGCCTGACATTATGCCGTGATTTACTGGCTCGAAACTGTCGGGGGAAGTCTCGATAACTAGATCGATGGTCTTCATTCAGCGTCCAGCTTGCAGACCTGTAGTGATCTGCAGGCGACTGCAGCCGTTTGAAGACAGTCAACTTGGAGCGCTCCAGAAGGCATGTTTAAAGCCGCAATTGCAGTCCAACTCATTTGAAGTACAAGCTAATTGATTAGGTGGTAATGGGAACCCCCTCTCTGGCTGTCAAAGTCGTCTGCGCTTCTAATAGCCATTTTGAGTGGTCAGGTGACCAGATATAAGAATATCGGCGCCAGGCCATCAACCCTTGTCTACACCCTTGCAAGTGTCCACTACCACGTTTTGTGACTCGTTGGTGTTTGTAAGACGAGTTGTGATCCTCGGACCGCTGTGCTGCTGATTGGACGAGTACGGCAGTCAACGACGAGGCATTTGCCGGCCCTCACCACGATATCCAGCCTCCAGCTCCATGCCAAGGCCACCTACAGGAGTTGTCCTCTCCGAAGCATTGCCGAGCAATCCTTCAAGCACTTCGTGCAGCTAGAATCCCACATGGCGCCGTTGACGAAATGCGAGGATGACCCATCCGGGGAACTAGACGACTCATGAACCGACATCCTGGTTATCTCCAGAGGGGCTGAGGGGCCCGGAAGCCCTTCATGGCAGCTCCACACGGACGAGTGTACGAGGGTATTCCCGCGACTATTCCAATATCGACGGAGATATTTCCTTGAACCGCAAGCGCTTTGACATTTGATCCACAACATGCCGTTGAAGAATGACCACGTTTGTGCCATCGGTGGTTCGCCTGTCCCACTCGGTCGAATATCACATCCAACCCTCCGTCTTTCATCGTCAATTGTACCGAAAGCCGATGGTGGCAATATCGCATCCAGTCCCGTGGGACACGCACTACGCACACTCAGGCTTGGTAAATTAATCTAGGAGGAAAGCCATGTTGCCAATCAAGCAGATCTAGAGCGTTTGCCGAACGATCGGGTAAGAGACCTTTGTGCCAGCGATGATGGGACATCTTACCAGCCACTCGGTCTTTGCAGATATCGACTCTATCCAAAACTCCACCAGCGATATCCAGATAATCTGCCATCGGACTCGGACTGCGCTTCTTCCCGGCAGACCATCACGAAAAGGCAGAAAGATCGTGCTGTCACCTGGCACCACTTCGACGAGTATATAGTAGCGGTCGACAGAGCACCTCACGAACTCCCCATAAACGCCACGTGCGTCAATCACGGCATCCGAGACCCGTCATCCTGCGCCGTCAAACTGGATGACAGAGGTCAGCAGTCAAGCCAGCAAAATGGCCCTTTCAACGAGATGGAACCATCCAATCACTGGCACCGTTACCGTCCCAAAACATCACGATTCGGCCCATACTATCCACCCATACTCAGTAACCGCGCGCCCAAACCGAGGCTCCCATGAATCATAACCGCTGTCCGGTTCCCCCGTCTGGCATCGTCAAAATCAAGGTAATCTACACAGGGGTCCTCGAACCAGCGGAGTCCAAGTCAAAACTTGCTCGGAAACGGAGGATGGCACACGTTGGCACGCTCTGCCTGTCCCTGCCCGCCCATGCCGTCGTGCCACTCTAATCACTCGACACGTTCGCGGGTCAATCTATTTGACTTTCTCAAGTTGGCCTTGTTTGGCGATTGTCCTGACTAGCGAGTAGCTTCGCAAGTGGGAACCCCGCGCACTCTGACGCCTGGTGATGGGAATGGCGCCTAGGGGGAGTCCGTCGCCCATGACGCGACGCCGGACCGTTCCTAATCGGAAAGTGTGCTCTCCATAGCAGCCGAACTCCCATGTTCCCAACTTCGATGATATCCACCCAGGGTAGTCTGGGCATCCTGTTCTCTTCTTTCCCTTTCTTCGGTTCCTCTCGTCACAGTTTATCGTCGCTTGGCTTTTTGTGAGATTTCTTTTTTGGATTTCCTGCGGTACGGTTCGGCGCATCGTCACATTGGCAAACATGTCCTCGGTTCGGGATGCCGAGAACAGAGGCCCTGCGGCCCTGGCGGTGGTCATTGGCGTTTCGGCCGTCAGCACTCTCTTCACGGCGGCGAGGTTATTCACGAGGGGGAAGATTATGGGCAAGATCAGGCTTGACGATTACCTCATCGTGGCGTCTCTGGTACGTTCTCTCCCAACTAAAGCCCTCGAGAAAGGTTGTCAATCTGAACCTTGCGTGTTGTAGTTGTGCGGTTGGATCAACGTCGCAACTCTGGGCGTCGCCGTATCGTACGGCTACGGACGCCACGCCGACACCCTCACCCCCGACCAAAAGTCCAACGCCATCCTCTGGAGCATCGCCGGCTACCCGCCCGGTCTCCTGTCCTTCGGCATCCCGAAACCCGCCGTCGTCTGCCTGCTCACGCGCGTGCTGAACCCGGGCAAGTGGCACAAGAGGTTCCTGTGGACGCTGGGCATTCTCTGCGTGCTTAATCTGGTTGGGTTCATGACCATCATCTTTGCGCAGTGCCAGCCGGTTCGCTCGCAGTGGGACCCGTCGGTGGAGGGTACTTGCTGGAGCAAATGGGTTCTCGTGTCGTTTGCTACCTACTCTGGGGGTAATGATATATATTCCACGATGGTTGTTGGATGACTGCGTGCTGACAAGTCCAGCTTTTTGTGCGTTTGCGGATGTCTACCTTTCGGTATATCCCGCGTTTGTCCTGTCGAAACTGCAGATGAACATCAGGAAGAAGATCGTTCTCAGCATCACCCTTGGCTTCGGCTCAATGTCAGACCCCCTTCATCTGTAAGACTGATGAACTTGCTGATGTGTTTCCAGCTCGGCAATCGTCGTCATCTACAAATGCACTCGGCTGCATAAACTTGCAAGCCCGGATTCTACCTGTACGTCAACCCTCACCCACACACAGAAAGCATAACCTGACATCACACCCAGACGAGACAGTCGAGCTGGTCATCTGGACAATGTAAGACGCCAACAACCCGACCCGCCATACTCGCAGTCACTAACATCCAGCCCCAGCGTCGAAGGAAGCATCATCATCATCGCAGCCTGCGTCCCCGTCCTCCAGCCCCTGGCCGAACTCGCCTTCGGCAAGCGCATCTTCTCCTCCGGCAGCCGCAGGGCCAACTACGAAAGCACCCGGTCGAGGTTGAGCAGCAAATTGAGGTCTGGCCTGGGCGCCTTCAGGACGCAGGAGAACACGGGGGAGAAGAGCCCCTACGTGTCGGGCAGTTTCGACAGCGTGGGGAAGACGACCATCGTCTCCAAAGGCAGTCAGGAGAGTATCCTGGAGAAGCACGACTCGGAGGGGAAGATTGTGAGGACGGATGCGTTTACGGTTACTGTTGAGTCGAAACAGGGTTCTGATAATTGATGTGGCGGTGAGGAGGTAGTTTGCGGAGGAGTCTAGTGGAGGATATACCTATTATTTCTCTTCATTCTAATGTTGGCAATATTTCCAGCGCGTCTATGAACGACTGCGTATTCAGAATACACCAAATTACGACCTTGGGGTTGGAAATGACTCACAGTTGAGGTTTCTTCGTTTCAAGGCATCTTCGAGTTGAACGTAGTTATCCGACGAGAGTTTATCCTTTTTGCCTGTCTCACAACCTACTCTTGCCGCTGATAGGTGCCCGTCCATCAAAGACCAGTCTTGAAAGCCTCGTAATCCCACCTCTTCCCATCCCGCCAGAACCCTTCCACCTCGGGCTCTCTCGGCTTCTTCCCGTCCACCGCAACCTCATTCAACCAACTCCAGTACGTCGTCTCCTTCCATCCCTCCCTCCTCCACTCGTTGATATCCCGTTCTGGCTGCTTATGAAATACGGGAAGAACGCCCAGCAGACTCGCGTCGTGGGCGAGACACACCATCACGTCGTCCCTCACATCCAACTCGCTCATCCTCGACACCGACATCGTCGCCTGCTGGAGATCCGTGTACACCGTGTGTCCGCCAACTGGAAGCTTATACCACGGTTCCTTCCTCGCGGCATCCTCGCTCTCCGCATTCGGATGGTGCGGCGTGAAGAAGGAGCAGGGACACACCGACCTCGACGCCCAGTCTCCCCTCAGCGAAATCGCACTCTCTGGAATCTCATCAGGGAACGGCGTCTTCTCCGTGGGACGAAAGACACCCGCAAAGTGGCAAATGTCACCACCCAGAAACACAAACGTCGCCCCGCCGGGGGCCGAAGAGGGCGTCGTGCGGGCAAGGGCGCAAATGTGCTCGGGCTGGTGACCCGGCGCCGCGAGGAGGTACAGCGACCCGTCGCCGAAGAAGTCTTGCGCCCCGAACTGCCCGACGGCCAGGTCCCCGTCGAATCTCGCTTCTTCGAGGCGGCGGTCTGCGAATTCCGGAGCTGCTGCCGGGTCGGAGACGCCGCCTGGGCGAGATTTGTCGGAGAGGTAGCCGGGACCGACGATGAGGGAGGTGGACTTGGGAAAGACGGCCATGTCGCCGCGGTGGTCGAAGTGGGCGTGGGACCAGATGGCGTAGTCTGGCAGGCGTCAGCGTTTTCTTCGTGAGAACAGAGGTGGTGTGGTGGTTTGCTCACCGATTGTGTTCAGGTCAACTCCGCCTTCTTTCAGCACCTCGTCAATGCCCTTGTCGACTCTCATCCCGACAATGGTACAATTCTCTCCGATGGTACCCTGCTGGACGGTTTTTGGCAGGTTCCAGTAGTCTTTGCGCACTCCCAGGTCGAACAGGGCCTTCTTGCCGAGCCCGTCGTGTTCGAGGAGGAAGGCCAGCGCGCGGAAGTTGATGACCTCGTGTCCCGGAACGACCGGGCTTACGAAAGCCGTGTTCTGGCCGACCATGGCGGTGGTCGTGTCGATGAGCTTGACGCGGACGACATTGTCGGACTCGGGTATGCTGGCCATGTTCTTCCGTTCTGTTGACTGCAGATGAAGTGTCGACGATTCGGAGGTTGGAGATGTCAGAAGTGAAAAGAGTCGAGAGAGGGGTTCGTGCTCCACGAAGCTCCACGAGCCGCAGGTCGTACGGCAGCATTCGACGTCATCCGATGATGAAAGAATCTCCACTTCCCCAAGGTTCGCCGGCTAGATGCAGCAGCCTTATTGCTCCCAATCGTGGACCTGCATCTGATTCCGGGGTCTGCGTTTCCGACGAGCCTAGCCAGGGGGTGTTCGCCGACGCAGTAAACCTTGGACAAGATGTGCAACTTGGTCTATGTAATTTGTACAGAAATGCTACAGAGTCGAGAATCGTCGACGTCCCCCCGTCTCCAAACGCCATGCCCGGCTCGCCATGAGCCATACCCAGATGCTCTAGTTTAATAGGATATCGTATCCCTCCCGCGTGATGCGAACCTCCTCGCTGCCCAGCCCGTACTTGCGACGGACCAGCTCGAAAATGATCAGACCGGCGCTCGTGCTGGGCACCTGTCGGATCGTGTTCCACCAGAACCCGCGCCACAACCACTGCCTCGTGCTGCGCCCCTCCCTGGCCGCCTCGGCGCAACACTCCGACCACGTCTCCTTGTACGCGCGGTAGTATGCCCTGAACATGCGCCACCCCTGCTTCGAGTGGTTCGGGTCGCCCTTGAGTTCCCTGATCTTGGCTGCCTTCGCGTCGAGTTCCTCCAGTCGGTCCCAGTGCTCAACCTGCACGTGCGTCAAGGGATGGAGGACAACCTGCTGGGTGATGGAGGCGCTGATGCCGGCGAGCAGCAAAAAGGCAGGTTCGATGGCGTAGTGAGGGCGGATGATGAGCGGCTGCGTGGCGGGTGCGTCTTCTCCCAGGACATCCTTTTCCTTCTTTGGCGGTCTCTTCTGGGCGAGGAAGTCGACAATGTGCTCCTCGAGCCCGCCGTAGTACCACGAAACGAAGCGGTAGTACCCTTGGGCCTTGACGTACTCGAACACGCTGAAGAAGATGGCGCTGCCGAGACTGTCCTTGGTGAGCGACAGCCCCCAGCCCGCAAAGATGCCCCGCGGCCCGATTTCCCTCAGCTTCTCCGCGCTGAAGCTCCACATGCTCTTCGGCTTCCCTCCCTCGCCCGTCATGAGGTCGCGGTGGTCGTACCGCGCCTGGATGGCGTCCAGCGGCGCGGCCATGAAACTCTGCAGCGCTCCCGCCAGCAGTCCGGCCGTGAATGTCTGGTAAGGGTGCGGCGGGGGATACACCGTCTTCCTCGACTGCCCACTCTCCTCGTGCAGCGTGCCCAGGATGGTGAGGTAGCTCGTGTACAGCACCGCTCCGACACCCACATTCGCAATAAGCGGCGGCAGCACCTGGTGCGGAAGGAAGCCCCAGCCATGCTGCCTCACGGCGGTCGTGAGCACGCCGGGCGTGGTCCCCCTCAGGTAGAACCACGCCTGGCGCAGTCCGAGACTCAGGCGGGACCCACCCTGCTTCGCGGCGGCCTGGGCGAGCAGCTCCGTCTGGGCCTGGTGCACGCTGCGCGCGTAGGCGAGGTAGTCGACGCGGGTGCGGAAGAAGGCCTTGACCGGCGCGCGGAAGTAGAAGGCGATGGCCTGGGCGCTCAGGGCGCGCACGCCGGCGGCCGAGGCTGCTGTCGCGGCGTTGCTGCGCGGGTTCTTGTCCGGGAGGTCTGCGTCCGGTGCCGGTGGCAGGACGGGCCCGGGCAGGACGCCGGTGTAGGGGTCGTACGTGGTGGTGTCGTCATCGCGACGCGGCGTCATTGTTTGCTGCTGCTGCTCTCTTCATCGTCTCCGACTGGGCGGCGTTGGAGCGTTCGACTTCAGTCCACGCGCGGTCCAGAGAAAGGAACCGGAAAACTTGGCGTCGGCTGGGATCGGGTCCGCCGCGGCTGGGGGCGGAGCGCTGACTAAGCGGTGACGTCGGACCGTTCACCATTCTGCAAAGGAGTGCTTACCTAAGGTATCTTTATGCAGCACCCGTACATGGGTCGCTTACAAGTATGCAGCATTGGTTATGACTTGCGTTTACTGTATGCAATTTGGTCTCGTCTCACATTGACATCATGTCGAGAAAGCAGTCACAATTCACCTTCACAAGCATCAATTCATGCTCATGCGTACTGTTTGGCGAAAGAACTGGCTGTCATCACATTGATTGTTGGTCTTTGCGTTTCGGTCTTTAATTCTAGCACATTCTGACAAGATAACTCGAGGCGCAAAGACGGGCGGTTTCTCACGTGTTCGCCTTGAGGCGCGGACTGTGGCACACACCACCTTAGGTGGTGGTCAGGTGACCACGCCTGTAATGGGGCACCAGGCCCACTAGCTCAGATAGATGAACTATGCAGATTACACCTACAGATTATACCTATATATTATAATAACTAATATAGCCTACAGTTAGTACTAACTTTTAGTAATCTATAGACTAGATATCTATTAAAAAGTTATTTTCAATAGATTAATAGCTAATTAGTTATTAATTCTATCTTTTTTTAAACTCTATACTATAATGTTAAGATATATTATATTATATTTTACCTTATTCTAACTTCTTATAACTAATTATTAACTACTAATATCTAATCTTAACTTAAAGAGGAAGTTAGAATATATTATATACTATTTAGATATTATTAATATAGAAGTAATTAATAATAATAATTTTAACTTTATAAGGAAAATTATAGATACTATTAAAAAACTAATATAATTATAAGAATCTTATCTATATATTTAATTTCCTATTAAATAGAATTTTAAGAGAATATTATAATCTATAGTATATAATGAGTATTATAAAATAGTAATTTTTACTTAATATAACTTCTTAACTCTAATTATCCTACCTTAAATACTCCCTATAGAGGAAATATCCTAACTAAATACTTTATAGCTAACTAAGAGATTTTAATATCTTAATTTCTTATTTAATATTAATAGAATAATTAGTTTAATTAATTTTAATAATAAAGGTAATATTTAATAGATATTTAGTATAATTAATCTCTTTAATATTCTAATTGAATAACCTTAGAGTGAAAATAATATATTTTAACTTTTAGGATTTAGTAATAAAGTTATAACTTTATTAATAGTAGAGATAATAGTAATAATAATAAATATAATAATAATAAACTAATATATTAGTATTACTTAAGATATTACTATTCTAATAGTGGAAGTTTTTAGCTAAAATAGAAAGTAGAATATTGATAGTAATTACTTACTAAATAATAATATTATAAACTATATTAACTTTAAATTAATAAATATAGAAATATTTAATCTTAATATTAAAGATCCTAATAGATTAGGAATAATAATAGATAGTAAATTTATAATTTATATAGATATTTTTATTTTTATAGATAGATTAGATAATCTTACTATAATAAAGAGAGAAGATATTATTAGGAATATATAAACTTAATACTTCTAGAGATTAATTTTAATTTAATATTCTTAAATTCTATCTAATAGTAACTAAAAATTATTAAGAATAATTTTAATTTCTATTATAATTATGAAGTTTAAGGAATAATTCTAACTATATTATAAAGATATAATAATAAAATAGAAGAAAATAATATATAGTCTGTAAGATATAGCTAATAGAAAGGATATTTTATCTTATATCTAAATTATAATAAAAAATATAAAAATATATAGTATTAATAATTTACTTAGATAGTTAAAAGCTATTTATAAGTTTTTTCATAGATTAATTAAGTTAGTAATTCTACTATTAATATTAGATACTATTTTAGATAGTTTCTTATAATTAATATAAATGTAGAAGTCTATATTTAAGATATCAACTAGAGAGTAATTTCCTTAATACCAATTCTATTTAGATAAAACCTAATAAGTTAATAACTAATTTAAATATAATTTCTATCTAAATTATATTATATCTACTAACTAGAGAGATAACTTATAATAATTAGGATCTAATAGATTATAATAAATATAATTTACTAATAATAGAATATTATAATCTAGAGACTAATAATAATAACCTAACTAAGAAAGAAATTTAATTTTCCAGCCTAACTAGATCTAGCTGAATTTATATACTTAAGGATATATATTTTACATATTTAATTAGAATATTAATAATTAGAAGATTAATCTTTAGAATTTCTAGAAACTAATTTCTAAAAACTATAGATTACTACTAATATAACTAATAAAAAGTAAGGTATAACTATTATATAATAAATAATAATAAATCTAAATAAGATACTTCTAATTAGACTAATATATATTAGTAACTATTAGTTAATAAAAACTATATAAAATAATATAATAAAATATTCTAAAATAAAATATAAGATAATTAGGTATAATTAGGGGATAATTTTAATTTTATAAGTAATAATAATAATAAAGCTACTAATTTTTAAATAATAATAATTATTACTATCGTAAGAATATATAATATCTATAAAAACTTTTTCCCTGGTGGAAATATTTTTTATAAGTATATTATTTTATACTAGAGAATAATTTAGAATAATAGAGACTATAATATTTCTATTATAGATAATATAGATATTATATTGAAATTAATATAATTTCTAGTAAATATATTAACTAAAGTAGATATTAGCTTCGGATTTTATATTTAGATTTACCTAAGATTCTAAATTACTTTAAATATATTACTAATAATATAGAAAAACTAATTAAATATCTATAGGGATACCAATTACTTAACTATACTAATAAATTAAGTATATCTTACTAAATATTTTCCTAATCTAACATTAGGAATTAGGTAATATTAATCTCTATTAAGGAAATTAATAATATAACTTACTTTACTTCTAAGTATATTATTATATTACTTAACTTTAAAGGTAAGTTATTAAAAAATAGATAACTAATATTTATAAGAGTAATCTAGGAAATATTAATTATAAATAACCTAATAGTAAATATATTACTTAGTATAGATATTATAAGTCTGGAGAAAGTTAATATTCTTAATAGTAAAGAATATACTATTATTTAATTTTATAATATATAGATCCCTATAGTAGCTTAGAGAAATAAATAATAATATAATAATAAAGTTACTATTAATATAATAATAATAATCTAATTAGGATAGTAAAAATATATACTAATAAAGTATAATACTCTAAATATATCTAAATAGAATCTATTATTTAAACTGGAAGATAATCTATTAATATTAATATATAAATTCTTATCTGATACTAATATAATATATATCCCAATATATAATAACTTAAGCTAACTATAAAATATTAATATTAACTAGTTAGTTAGTAGATTAGTTTCTATTTAATTAACTATCTAAACGTTTTAGGTAGATTAAATTACTACAGAAGAAGTATTAGATATTATATTAAAAAAGCCTCTCTATACTGAGAAGTAATTACTTAGTTATATAGTAGTTAGAGATAATTATATTAGATATTATATAGAAGTTAAAATCTATAATAGATAACCTAATATAGAGGCTATCTGAAAGAAACTAAATAAATAGGTTATTATATTTACTAATATAGATTTTACTAAAATAATAGAGAATGAATAGATAAGAATCTATTTTAAGCCTAATTAGTATTAATATATACCTAGAAAATATTAAGTCTATTTTACTGATAGATTAGTTAAATATATAATTAAGGATATAGTTAGTAAATTAGTTAACTTAGGAAAAATATTTCTAAATATAATATAAATACTATAGTGAAATAGGGTGAGACTCTGGATAGACCTCTATTGAAATAGGGTGAGACTCTGGATGGACCTCTATTGAAATAGGGTGAGACTCTGGATAGACCTCTATTAAAATAGGGTAGAATAACAATAACAAAAACAAACAAAAGAACCCTACAAAAGAGTGGCTGTAACAGCTATACAGCTGTGGCTGTATAGCTATACTAAAAAGGGGTAAAAAACGAAGGGAAAAACTAACTTTAATTGCTACTGTAACTAGCTTGCTACGTTATAGTTAAATACGTAGCTACGTAAGGCTGTAGCTTTACGTACAGCTAGTGGCTATATAGCCTCTCTATACGGCCCAGTTAGCTTTATAGCCACCTATAGCCTTATAGCCTCCAGGCCTATTATAATCCTCCCTATTTTTGAAAGTCTGCGTCCCTATACGTTCAAAAATCTAGATAAAAACAACCAAAACCTAACCAGCTCCGCAGGGTAAAAAAAAAAGTCGAAAAATAGATTCAAACTATAGCTTTCGGTTATATATATATATGTATGTAACCCCTTAGCTACGCTGTTTATCGTTTATACTAGTAAACTACTTTTGTATATATAAATATTACCTCCTCTAGCTAAAGGTCTATTAAAATTACTATATATAGTATATATTACCCCTAGGGGTATTCTTCCTCCCCAGAGTAGTCTTTCCTTTCAAAATCTAGATATTTTTTGATATAGTCTTATATACGTAATAATTAATAAATCGTCGTAACTGTAGAGCTCTATTCGGTTAGGTTTCCTTCTTTTTTATGAAACTTTAAGGGCCCTAGGGTAGTATATATATAGCTATAACGTAACTATAGCCTACACAGCTATAGCTATATACAGTTATGGCTATATACAGCTGTAGGTCTTACGAATCAATTAACATAGCTGTAGCTATTATTTTTATGATTTTTGGGGGTTTATTCGAGGGATCCGTAAGATCTATAGTATCTATAGTATCTATAGGATCTGTAGCTTTTATGGCTTACGTAACTATAGTATATATAGCTAGCCCTCTTATTACTTTCGTTAATTTTCGACACTTTTACTATATATATAGCTGTAACTATAGCTTACAGAAGCTATAGCATCTATATAGCTATAGCCTCTATATAATCTATAGTTATTAGTTACGCTATACTATAGGGTATGCAGTAACTATACATGCTACTATATATGTAGCAGCATACCCTCTATAGCCTACTAGCTACGGATGCCTGGCATCCGGCGCCAGCCGTAGCCTAGCAGTATAGTAATTAGTAAGCAATTACCACACTATAGATCTAGAGCCTTACGTGGCGCCGCACGCTACGTAACATAATAATAATAATAATAAATACCAGAATACTAACTTACATCTATACAATGAGATCACATACAGTATATAATTACCCTGATAATTAAACTAATACTAATCAGTAGTTAACCTAACTATTATACTACTATACTACAGATCAGTAAAACCTATTACACTAGAAGAAATAATCATAAAACCCTATACCTAAGGTCTATATAAAGTGAAAGATCGTAAGATTATTACTTAAATACCTCAGACCCTCCCCACCTTAGAACTTCACTAGAAACCTCTAAATATATACTAACCCCTTAAGGAGACTATTATTAAGAAGTTTAAATTCACACCCTCACTCTAGTTAAATTAAGATACTCCCCACAGCTATACTGAGGAGTTTAAATTCACACCCTTATTATTACTAACTAGAATATATTCAGCAAACGCAATAACCTTCCTTAAGTAACACTAGACTTCTTTAGTGCTAGAGATTTATAGTATCTCTAGCCTCAACCTCTTAAGAAACTTATATAACCTCTTAAAAACTCTTCCCCTATTCCTCTCTATATAGATCTAGCTAAATTAATAACCCTCCCTTACTCTATATCTTTCTAGCTTTTATAATAATATCTAAATTAACCTCTTTAGATTAAATACCTACTTAAAATACTCCTATACTAGTAATAACCTTACCTATAAATATCCTTATATTAATGAAGATCTTACTTTATGTAAATTTAGAATATTTCAGATAAATCCAGGAGATTAATTATAACTCTATTATAATAAATAGTATTAATAAGATTAATATTTACTTAGGATACTAACTAACTTTTTACGCCTAACTGAGGCTTTATAGCTGAAAGCTTTTTTAAATATTTCAGGATAATTTTATTAAATAGCTTGAAATAATATAGTAACTAAGTAACACTAATATAGTCTGCTACTTTAGAAACTACCTTATCACTTATAATATTAAAATCAAGCTAAATAGTAAATATCTTTACTCAGTTTTACATTAAGTTACTCAGTAAAACAGTTTTACCCTATAGATCCTTCTAGAGATTAAGGAGTTTTACTACTATTTTCCCCTATTAAAGGAGAACCTCTAAAAATTTCTAGAGTAATTAGATAACCTTATAATAACTAAATAGTATATCCTATTACCCTCCTGTGAAGCCTAACCTAAAGTTAAAAACTTAGCGTAAATAACATTCCCACTATAAGTAGTTAAAAAAAAATATCTACTACTAATTTAACTAACTTAGATATTTATAGTCTAAAATAAGAAATCTCTATTTTAACCCTCAGTCTCACTAGCCCTCTATTCCTCTATATTAGAACCTCTCTAATAGTAAGAGAATTACTAAAACTATAGCTAGTAGCTGCCCAGGCAGTATAAATAACCCCTATAAGCTAACCTCACTATCCCTTTTAATAATATATCCACTAAATATATTACAGACCTCACGAAGTTATATAATAAGACTATAAAATATAGTAGAAGCCTCTATAATATCTTTAAGTTAAAAATCTATATATTTTAAGATTACTATTTTAAGTTTAGTATCCTATAATATATATAGATAGAGCTTTTTTTAATTATACTTAAAGATAACACTCTTAAGTTTTACTTTAACTACTTAAGTAATCTAAATACTAACCTTATATTTAACTAAATAGTCTAATAGATTAAGAATTACTTTGAGAATAATAAGAATTAGTAACTCTACCTCTCTAACTAGTAAAATACTACTTTTTAAAGTGTTATTACTGAGAATCCTAATAAAAATAAAAAGGAGGCTCTTAAGCTTCTAATCTTGAAGCTTACATATATCTAAAAAATCTTCCCTATTAAGATCCAGATAGATAACACTCTCTATCTCTAGCTTATAAGTGTATACTGCAGTATACTAGAGTACTAATTAGCTTTCTTTAGCCTTATAGCAACCTCCTAGAATCTCTATAATTAGTTAAGATCCACTATAAGTAATACCTTATTAATCTAAAAGATATAATATATATAAAACAATAGAGATAACTACTAGAAGGCAGCTAGAGACTAATTTTAGACTAACTATATATATAACTCACCTTAAGGTAACTCTCAAGATTATAGTTATACTTCTATATATATACAGCTTCACGCTCTAGGTGGCTATTACCTACCTCTAATATCTATATATAGCTATACTAATTAAAAATACTATATATATAGTAAACCCGGTTGTTGGTCTATAAGGTATACTCTTGAGGAGAGGTGCACCTTATTTAATAGGTATAAGTTAACTACTAACCCTAAGGTATACTCTACAGTAGTATACTAAGCTTTCCTTATAAGCTATAAAGATATTAATAGCTTTAACGATAACAGCCTCAAGGCTGTACTAGAGGTTAATACTAACGAAGATATTATTATATAGTATTAGATAGGTATTAACCTTAAGGAGGGCCACTCTACAGAATCTACTCTAGAGATGTTTTTCATATTATTTTACAGTAAGAGGTTTATTACTCTAGATAGAGGTAAAATTATAAGAATCCTCTAAGATTAAGTAATAATTTATATCCTCACTAAAAATATTACTACTAGTAGTAAACTTACAGATAGTATTATTACTCCTAATATTCCTATATATACTTTCACGCTCGAGGGCTACTACTTAAGTACCGTATTTTAAGGTATTTTGTCTGACTTAAGTGCTACTAGCTTCTTAACTATAAAATACTCCCAGTTTGCTGTATTAAAGTAGTTAGTTATTCCCTCTATTACCCTTATACCTCCGTAAGGTGAACTAGTTATAATATACTTCAGAGAAGCTACCTCTATTATAATATTTAAAATAGTTAATATACTTATACTACTTAGTATTATTATATTTTATATAATTCTATATAATATACTTTTCCTACTCTACCTTATAGATATAGATTACCTTAGTATTATATCTGATAATATCTATAATAAGCTCCACTAGGGTAAAAAGATTATACTTATTATTTGAAAGTAGGAATATCTGTAGATACTCCTTAATAAAGAGAGAATAATTACCTCTATATACTTTATAGAGATAGAGATATAGAGACTCTACCGCCACTTTAGACACCCAGCTGTAATATACCTCTATAATATCCTCACTAAGGTGGAACATCCAGTTAAACAGTATACTCTTAAGGCTCTCGAGAGATACTACTACTACTACTAAATATATAGTATAGCTTCCTCATAATTTCATTTTACTATCTAAGGTAATATTAACTTCAACTTCAAGATTATTATCAATATTATCTATATTAATAACTATAATATACTTTATATTATTAATATTACTATAGTATTTAATACTACTTAATTTCTACTTAACCTATTAGTAAAAATAATATAGGAAGCCCTCAAAGTATATTAGATTGATATATACTAAAGTCCTTCTAACTATATTACTACTAATATAGATATAACCTTCTAATCTAAAGACTTCAGATTAGAGGCAAAAACTATAAGATTAATAGTTTATATTATACTTATGAAGATATATAATAGTATCGGTAAAGTTAAGTATTACTATATACTCCTCTGTTATATATATAAGATTTACTATATAGAGCTTCCTACTATTACTTAAGAGGTATCCCTTTAAGTAGTATATAAAGTAATCAATAATACTGCTAGCCTAAATAGCCTCATGCCTACTCTGCTTATATTTAAAGTATATCCACACCTCACGGAAGATTCAGCTCCCTCTCCAGATATTATTACTTAGGCCTAAACTATATATAAAGCTACAGAAAAGGTCCACTATAAGTATACTAAACGCATTATTAATACTACTTTAGTAATATATAATAACCCTAATACCTCTCGTGTGATAACCCTTCCGCTCTAGACTCTTATATATATATAGCGAGAGAAAAAAAGCTAGTAAGAATTATATCCTCTCGTCGCTATTTATAGTGAGATTTATATTCTTAAGCTTCCTTATAACTTTCAAGAGTTTCAATTAACAGCTATAAAATAGTATTTTAAAAGTAATAAACAAAAAATCAATAATAATATAGTTAGAACTATAACTTTACGAGAGTTAGTACTTATAGCTCTATATACTAACCCTCAGCTGAGCTAAGAATCTCTAAGTAACCTAATAGTAAACAGAAGCCTACAATCTTATATAGCCGCTCCAATTTCGTCCGCAACTATCCCCAAGGCTCTAAATATATAACTAACACTTTATACTACCTCTATTATAAGAGATAATAATACTCTCCCTCCCTAAGTAGTTAGTAACTTACTACCTTAACCTTAAATACTTCAGACTAAGCTAATACTTCTAAGTTATATAACTTACAAATATATAGTTAGTTTACTACTTCTAAGGTTTAAATAAGAAGCTTATTTTATAGTATACTTTATAACTAAGAAATAATTAGATCTAGCACTCTTACTTACCCTCTACGTAAAAAGTATAATTATAATATCTAGCTTACTATTTAAAAAGTTAATTAAAAAGAAAATTAAGAGTATTATTAATAATAATATTATAAAGATTATCTAATATAATTCTATCTTCTATAAAAGCTATAAATACTTCAAATCTCATATTATTAATAAGATTAAGAATAAAAATACTAATAAGGTATATAAGAAGTTAAGACTTATAATCTAAAGTTTTAGAGACTATAGTAAGTTCGAGATTTTAACGTAATCGCTAATAATCTAATAGAGTAGCTAGTAATTAATTTTAGCTATAGTTCTAACCTTCCTTAAGTATAAAAATATAATAATATAATTTCGTAATATTATTCAAACCTACATTCAAGCTAAAATAGAACTTATAAGGTATATTATAGCTAATCTACTTTCGCACCTTAAAGAGTAGTATTCTCCAGACTCTATAATAATTATTATTAAGCTACTTTATAGCCTCACTAAGGCTGGAACCTACTAGTAAGTAACTTACTCTATATACCATAAAAAGTAGTTATAAATAGAGACTTTAATATATAACCTATACCTCCTTATCTTACGCACTTAAAATAATACTTTCAGCTTTATTAATATATAAACTAACGACACCCTCAGCCTCTCTAATATAGTATTCTCTCGCTGAGAGGATAAGGAGCTTGAAAAAACCTTATTTAAAGTGAAACCTAAAATTATACTCTTGGAGACTATACTCCTTATATTTAATAGAGGTATCCTATCGCTCTATAGTGATTACTTCCGCCTATACTAAAAGTATTAAAAGTAAAAACTGGTTCTTATTAATATGTATGCTGCACCTGAGGCACTCAAGAAGGTGTATATTAAATAATATATATATAATATGTATCTTACTTCTATATACTAACTAGAGGCTCTATTTAACCTCTCGCACGTAGCGTAAAACTAATAACTCTTAAGTAATAATACTACTATACTTAATAAATAGCTTAAGTAGTAAATAGAGTATCTCAACTGAAGCTTTAACTTTATATTACTTAACCTCTCTAAAGTATATTTTTACGTTTTCGTTAATAACTTTTTTACTAATAATACTAACTTCTTATCTTAACTAGGATTTATAATAATTCTAAACTAAGAGACTATAACTAGTAATAGTTAGTTTAACTTCTATAGTAACCTTATATACTACTTATCTACTAAAAGTAAGAAAGTTACTAGGAGTATACTTACCTTAGAGATCTACACTATAGTAACTAGTATAGATTTCATCTACATTATAGCTATATCGCTCGAGAAGATCCTCAACTACTAAAAATTCCCTCAGATTCTAACTATTATATATACTAACTTATACTTATTTTATAAATACCTTATAAAACTTAGTACTACTAAAAAGAAATATCTAATAATTAATATTATAGCGTTAAGATAGTTATATAAATACTATAAGCTCTATAAGATATAGTAAATTAATAGAGATAATAATATTACTAATATCTTTATGAAAAACACTCTAAACCACACCCTTAAGAGATTTATTAATTTAAACTATATAACTATTTAAATAGAGGGATAGATAACTTAAGTAGAGTAGATAAATAGGTATTTAGATATTATTCAGGTAAAAGGTATAGATTGCAAAAAGCACTATTTTTTATGTAAATAGATAGGCATTAGGGTATATAATAAAAAGAAAAGTTACTAGTGTTAGTTACGCTATACTGTAGGGTATATAGTAACTATACACGCTACTATATACATAGCAGTATACCCTCTATAGCCTACTAGCTATAGATACCTAGCATCCAGCGCCAGCTGTAGCCTAGCAGTATGGTAATTAGTAAGTAATTACCATACTATAGATCTAGAGCCTTACGTAGTGCCGCACGCCACATAACGTAATAATAACAACAACGAATACCAGAATACCAGCTTGCACCCATATAACGAGATCACATACAGCGTGCAATTACCCTGACGATTAAACCAACAATAGTATCCGTAGGATCTGTAGTATCTATAAGGCTGTAGTAATTAAATAGATAGTTATATTCGAATATAGTTAATAGCGTTAGTTTGCAAACAGGTTAGTTAGTCTATTAGCTTAGTGGCAGGTTCGTTTAGATAGTATAGAAGTGTCTACTTATTACAGCCTTAATAAAAAAGAAGTAATAAGTATAAATCCTAAATAGAGACTCTATTGAAATAGAGTGAGACTCCAAATAGACTTCTATTGAAATAGGGTGAGACTCTGGATAGATTTCTATTGAAATAGGGTGAGACTCTAGATAGACCTCTATTAAAATAGGGTGAGACCCTAGATGGACCTCCATTGAAATAGGGTGGAATAATAATAACAAAAATAAACAAAAAAACCCTATAAAAGAGTAGCTATAACAGCTATATAGCTGTAGCTATATAGCTATACTAAAAGGGATAAAAAACGAAGGGAAAAACTAGCTTCTCTTATTACTATAACTAGCTTACTATATTACAGTTAAATATATAGCTATATAAAGCTATAGCCCTACGTACAGCTAGTAGCCACGTAGCCTCTCTATACAGCCTAGTTAGCCTCATAGCTACCTATAGCCTCATAGCCCCCAGGCCTATCACAATATTTTATTTATTAGGTATATAATTAATCTTATTATATAATAGAATTCACTATAGAGAATATAGAAAAGTAAAGTGTGAAACCTTTAGGCTATAAGATATATTTAAGGAAGAAAAATTTTTATTTCTAATTTTTTATAAGATATATATTAAATAATAATTTAGTAAAATTTAATTAGCTAAATAGAAGAAATAGATAATTTTCTATCTTATAAGGTAGATATAACTTAATACTCTACTTACTAGAAAAGAAAAAAAAAATATAGAAGTTATTATAATTATATAATATAATTATTATCTTTATTACTAAATATTAGATTATTAGGATTAGAGAAAATATTCTAGAATCTGGATTTTAGGTAACTATTTATTATAATTAGAGTCTAAATACTTAAATTTAGCTAAATATTAAGTTATCTTTCCTGATAGGTATTAGGTTATAATTAATTTAACTTCTTTAGATATATTTATAATTAGTAGGATCTATAATAGTATTTATCTATAGAGATTAAGATCTGTAGCTAGCTTAAGATAGTTAATAGAGATAATATTATATATTTTCTATTTAGTTAGGAGTTCTAATTAGTATACTAATTACTTAATGCTTTTAATAACTTAGAAAGATCTTACTATCTGAATATTATATTTATATCTAATTATTATAGCCTATAGAACTAAATATCCTTAGTATAGTTTCAGTATTATTTTATCTTTAATATTAAAAAACCTTATTATATACTAATAGTTATAATAATATTTTATTATTATACTTATAATTACTAATATATTACATATATATAACTTATTATTATACGTCTATTTCTCAGATATAATATTCAGTAGGGTTTCTGTAATATTATTAGGTATAAATTTATATATAATAATATTTAGTAATTAATTAGTTACCAAAAATTTTATATTATTATATATAAATGAGATCTGTAGGATAATTTAATTTCAGTACTTTAGGGATTATAAACTATAAATATAATATTAAATAATAGAGGAGATTATCTAGATAGTTCTCTTAAATTATCTATCTATCCAAAAGTAATATACTATTATATATAGTAATTCTATTTTTATTTCTTTCTATTTAACTATCTAGAATCTAGTAAGGAATTTAGAATCTCTATCATTAATAATAATCTTCAGAATTCTCTAGTTAGTAATAAGTAGTTTATTATATAATTAAATATCCTATATATTTATTATATCTTTTAATAATCTTAGTATAAACTAAATCTCCTTAGAGGATTTATTAATTACTACTAAGATAATATCTTAATTAAATTTAAAGATAGGTAATATTATTATAAAGTTGATAGTTATTATATGATATAGATAGTGTAATAATAGGATCAGTTAGAGATTACTATATACTTTATATTTATATATTTAGTATACTTAATAGTCTAGATATTTTACTAAATACCTCCTCAATATTTTTAAGCTATTATATATATAGAATCTCTATAGTTATTTACTAATTTTAATATAATCTTAATAATTAGTATTATAGATTATTTTAAAGATATCAGTAAAATAATTTCTTAGAATATAAAATCTTACAGGTTAATAATTATCTAGTATCTTCTAGATAAGTTCATTATTAATTATAAATAGTAAATTAGCTATATCAGTCAGATTAGTTTTTACTAAATCTATATTATTTTATATTATTTATAATATCTTTTTCTAGATAGAGTTACTATTATAACTTTATATAATTTTATTATAGAGACTTAGGTTTAACTATATTATTACTATAGTTAGTCTCAGTTAAGATAATCTAATTAGTATATTTACTACTATTAGTAATAAAGCTGGTAATATTAATTTCATTAAAAGTGGGATACCTATAGGATTATTAGTAATATATAAGATATCTATCTTACTTTATATATAATAAATATTATAATAATTCTCAGGGAATTTATTTAAGGCTTCTAAAGTATTCAGATTAATCTTATTATTAATATCTAATCTACTTAAAGTATTTAGTATAAGATAATTCTTATTAAGTTTATATAAGATTATAATATTGAATTATCTGAGATATTCTATTATTCTAACTAGCTTCTTATTTATTATAATTTATAATATAGAATTAGAAATATTTAGTATCTTATAAAAGCTAAAATTTATAATAACTTTATAATTTATAAATAATATAACTAGTAATTTATCTATCTATTATAACTAATATTATATTTTTAGAATAATCTATACTAAACTATATACCTCCAGCTTAGTTAATTAAGATTTCTCCTTAACTTTACTTAATATTTAACTTAGGTAAGTAATTAATTATATAAATATTTAAGATAGATACTTAATCTTAGAGATATTATTATTAGCTTATTTTATTAGTTTTACTTATATTATATTATCTATATAATATACTATTATACTAATACTAATAAGTAAGATATTAAAATTAATAAATAATTAATATTATAAAGAGAAGAATATGAATAATCTCTCTAATATTAAAGCCTCCTTAATTATATTAAATATAGTAATTTTCTTAACTATAAGTAATGGAATATTAATTATAGTTACTTAGAATTTATATACTAACTTTAATATCTTACTTATTTTTAATATTCTATCCTTATTATATTATTAGTATATTACTAATAATAATATCTTACAATCTTCTAATAGCTTACTTATTATAGTGAATTTTTAAATATAATATCTTAAACTTCCTACTAATTTAATAAAACTTTCTAATACTTATAATATAGTAGGAAATTTAATTACTTTTATTATCTTAATTTTATGTTTAGTTATTATTAATCTCCAGAAGTTAATTATTATTCCTAATATAATTATAAATAAATATCCAGTAAGCAATTTACTTAATCCTAGGGAAATATTTCTCTGGTTAAACTTACTAAATATCTTATTAAGGTTTTTAATATATTAATTAAGACTTTTAGATATAATTATAATATTATTATAATAGGAATCTGCTACTATTTCCTGTAGTAGATTATCTATAATCCTCTAGATATATATATTACTATTCTTGAAGTCTATAATAAGTATATTAAATATATATTATCCCTAGTATATTATTATTATAAATAACTATCTATAGGAGGAGTAAACTTTCTATTAGTAATAAAAGTAAATTATATTAAAAATAGTAGTATAAATTATATTAACTACTTTTAAAGAAATATAATCTATTATTCTTATTAGATAAGTATCTATTATAATAATATTATTAAGGAGATAGATATTTATAATTATTCTTTCTTTATAGTCTAGATTATCTAACTTTACTTCTAATAATAATATTTTCTCAAGATAGTCTATATTATCTCTCTAGATTATAAAAACTAGAAATAACTATTATGATAGGCCTGGAGGCTATGAGGCTATAGGTAGCTATAAAGCTAACTAGGCCGTACGGAGAAGCTATATAGCTACTAGCTATACGTAAGGCTATAGCTCTATATAGCCACATATTTAACTGTAGCGTAGCAAGCTAGTTACAGCAGCAAGAGAAGCCAGTTTTTCCCTTCGTTTTTCATCCCTTTTAGTATAGCTATACAGCCACAGCCGTATAGCTGTTATAGCCACTCTTTTGTAGGGTTCTTTTGTTTGTTTTTGTTGTTGTTGTTCCACCCCATTTCAATAGAGGTCCATCCAGAGTCTCACCCTATTTCAATATCTAACTAGGGGATATAATTAATAAACTAATCTCTATTACTAGTAATATAAATTCTAATTACTTTAATATTAATATCTCTAAACTTAGTAATAATTCTGTGAATATAGTAAATAAAGAATAACTATAAAAATAGAGTGAAGATATATAACTAATACTAAATAGTTAACTAACTATATATTTTTCTAAATATATTATAACATAGTAGCTATTAGTTAGTAGAGATATATTTAAAATAATAATATTAGATAATTTAGCTGAAAGCTAATCTACTTCTATGGAAAATACTTATATAACTAAGAAATATAGATCTGAATTTATATTTACTACTAATATATTAAATAAGTATAAAAAAAAACTATATAACTAATATAATATCTATATCTTAAAAGATTAATATTAGTAGAAATTTTATATAAATACTAATAAGATCTAAAATTCTTATATTTAATATAAATAATAATTTTCAGTCTACTAAATAAGCTAAATAGATTACCTGTACTAAATAACTTATAAAATCTACTTATATTAGTAATATCATAATTAAAAAGATATAATAATAAGTATTTAACTTTATTAAATTACTAATTATGAAAATAACTGAATCTAAATCTTCCTATATATTATATAAGAAAATAATATCCTACTTTCTTATAGATAGTAAAATAGATAAATTAGAAATATAAATTACTATTTATATTACTTAAGTTAATATTATTATATTATAAGGAAGAAATTCAGAAAGGAAATAGAATATCCTGAGAGTAATAATAAAAATAATAATTAATATTTATAAGGAAGATAATATAGAGTATTTTAACTAGAAAAAACTAAATAAAATAGCTAATCTTTTGAAACTTAATAGAGAGATTCTTATAATTATAAAAACTAAGAATATAATTCCTAATATAATTAATATAATTCCTAATATAACTAATATAATTCCTATTAATACTGAAAGTTTAAATTCTAAAATAGATATTTTAGAATTAGAAAGTAAAAATACCAATTCTAAACTTAAAAATATATAACTAGAAAACTATATTAAGAATAATAACTTATATAAATTCTCAGATTTTATAGAAGAAAATAATCTTAAAAAACTAAAGGAATTTATAATAGAAAAAAGATATTACTAGGTTTCAGAGTTTTATAACGTTTTGAATATTATCTATAATACTAATATATATAATATAATATAGTAGATATAAATAGTAGACTTACTATAAAATACTGAAATTAATATTATAGGAGGTAATATAATAAATAAATAAATTAGAAGATTTATAGGATAATAACTATATATTAATAAGGATATTAGTAAATTTTTTAGAATGGGGGTAATTATAATATATACTACCTTAGGTAGTAGTCAGGTGACCACGCTTGTAATGGGGCACCAGGCCCACTAGCTCAGATAGACAAACTATGCAGATTACACCTACAGATCGTATCCACACGTTGTGACGACCGACGCAGCCTACACGGACGCTCGAAAAGTAGAGTTCAGCTACGGATACTCCCAAGTGACACAGATGAGTCATCAACGAGACCATCAAGGCCTTCTCCGAACGAAGCCAAACTTCACCCATCTCTCATTGTGCTCCCTTTTCTTTTCTAATCATCGACCACCACATGGTCCTCATATTTTAACCCGAATCTCCTAAACCCCCCATCCACCTACTCTCTATCGTTTACTCTGCATACACTGCACGAAGATGGCCACCACCTCACCGATCTCTTCGCCAGCAGACCAAGATGCAGTGACCCGGCGTGCCAGCTGCCACCGCCCTCGCCTGGTTCCGGACACGCCAGGATCCCCATCCCAAACTTCGGTCCAGCACGTCGCACATGGCGACAAACGCTCTACTGCCTTCCTGGACCTTCCGCCCGAGCTGATTTGCGCCGTCGTGGATGCCATGATCGAAATCAATGGAGGTCTTACGGATGGCTACGATTGTATTCCAGAAGAATGCCTCAAAATATGGAAACAACAGAATGGCAGGTGGGAAGGCGCATACTTCTTTCACAAGTTCGATGTCTGGCGCGACCTTGCTCACCTGGCGGCGACCTGCAAGCGACTCTACGACATGATCACGCCCTTCCTCTACTCCCGGGACGCATCCCTGAACCACGCCTCGGCTCTTCACCTTTCCGCACAGAGCGGGAACGTTGACAGTCTACTCAAGTCACTTCAGCATGGAGCAGATCCTGGCGAGGAAGACTGGACCGACGTTGACGACTATGAAGAACACCATCCCGTACATGATAACGAAATGATGACGCGGACGTACTTGCCGACTTCAAAGACTGCACTGCACTGGGCTGCATGGAGTCACTCTGCCGAGTGTGTGGAGGTTCTCCTCAAGTTTGGCGCAGACATTACCCAGCTGACGGGTGTGAACGAAGGCTTTCGAGCTCCGAGATTCCACTGCATCTGCTTTACTACAGTCATGTCCTTCGTTGACCCCCACATCGACAAGCTCATACCCTCTTCTCGGCAAGCATATTGGAGGCTCGAGCTGCAATTTGGTGCCAACGCACTCTACTTCGCATCGATGCCGCATTTTGTTGCTAAGCAGACCGTATCCGCTCCATTATCAGTTGTCGAGTTGCTGCTCAGAGGCGGGGCGTCGCTGATCACCCTGGAGGGAATCCGTCTTCATGTGCTTCATCAGGCATGCGGCTGGCGGGACGCTGGGCTGGCAAGACTGCTCCTGGAAGAGTGGTCGGTAGACGTCAGCGTGACAGATTTTCTCGGCAACACGCCGATGCATCACCTCGCCATGTGTCTTGATAACTACAGCACAAAAAACCCCAATCACATCGTCAGGTTGCTCTTGGACCACGGCGCCGACATCAACGCCGTGAACGCAGCTGGCTACACCCCGTTCGGCATGTGTATCGTGTCAATGCAACGAAGACCCGATTCTTGTCAGCATGCTCTATCGACGATGATGGCTCTCATCGAGGGGGGAGCACATGTCATCCCCGGGTTTGCCGTCAAATTATGTCAGATGCAGAAGAGGTTGAGGGACATTTCTACCCGCAAAGCTTTTGACGAGGTTATAGATGCTGCGAGCAACTGGGAATCGGCGTTTGACGAACCGGAAAAGGATACATCTGTTGATGAGTCGGGAGAGGCAGATTCCCTGGCGGTCAATCTCGCTTTGTCACGGCTGTTGGGATCCGACTGAGGTCTCGGGGATCTCCACTCCGAGAGAGAGAGCATGGCGAAAGGATGGACCTTACGCGATTGGAAGTCATTTTGGGAGACGTGACTGGGGTCACTGGACCAGAGTTGATGACACTGATGAGCAGTTCATTGTTATCCGACATCTTTTTCTTTCCAAAGTCTACAATTATGGCTTATTCCAGGTTACGTTGGTAATCTCCCGAGGCTACCCGAGGCTAGACTCCAGCGAGGTTCCGGTTATTGGTAGCAGTACAACTGACCATCGGCCTGGTTACTCACTTCGGCAGACTCTGCGGGTGTAGACCAGACATGCTGCAGCGCGAAGCTGCATGATGCCGATATTGGCATAGACAAGTCAGGGGTAGTAGTCAAGACACTCTCAGGCAGTCCAAGTCTACCTGGGGCCGTTTGAGCCACCGTCAAATCTAGAAATTGGGGTCAGTGAGCTGTTGTCTGTTGGCGGAAGTTGGAACATTACCTTAGTTATGAGGCGCATTACTTCTGCGTGGCTAGCAATTGACCGCCTCATCCCCATATCAATGACGAAGCATGTCGTACGAGCAAGTCGTGTAAGGATTAATCAAATATGGCACCCTTTCTGGAACGTAGAAGATCAGTCTGTACCGTCACCATTCGAAGAGCCGTTTTCCTCCGTCTCTAGACTTCTTCATACCGACCTGTTCCAGGGTTCCAGGGGAATTGTGTCCACCTGGTCAACGGACGCAAGTCTCTGCTGCCACTGCAACGGTGTCAACAGATGGCTGTGAATGGCTTTGACGACAGATACCTGCCAGGTCTCTAACCGGTCAGGCCATGTGGTCAGCTTAATGGCTACCGGCAGCTACCGGCAGGTACTGGCAAAGAGCCAAAGAAAGCTCCTTCCTCCTGCCTGCTAGGTGCTGAATGATGCTGTCTTTCTTTTCGACCACCGATCCTTCAGTCAGGAAGGACCCAGGTGGATGTCTCCTTCCCCTTTGATACCTGGCTGGAAGGTACAAGAAGACGCAGGACAAGGCAAGAGACCGATGGGGCTCTGAGACTTGCCTACAAATACCTTAGGTCGCTGGCCTTGGGTACTCACAGGTTGGCAACATCCACCCTTCTCTCACATCCGAATCTACCTGAGGTACCTACTTCACTTTATCCTTCTTCTTCTCCCATCTTGTGTATCCGTCTCCGCCTGAAGGCGAGCTACACGAACTCATTCTCATTCTCATCCTGACTCGACGTACCGTACAACATCGACCGAACACTACTCTTCCATCGCAAGATCGGATCGCCTGGCACAGGAGTGATACCCCTTGCTTCGATTGATTAAGCCAGGTTGAACTGGAAAGACCGCATGGCAAGTGCTCTACTTCTTCCAGTGGATACGCAACGGACGGCGACTGACAAGGACGAACACAGATGGCACATGAGGGAAGGCGCGATGTCGCCAAGGCCTCCGCTGTTCCGACCCGGAACCAGATGCTGGCCTTGCGCAAGGCAACCCATATGATGGCCACCATGACTACCATCGATCCAAGTGTCGGAGCCAACATATCCCTACAACAACGACAACGGATTTCTGGCGAGATGCGTGGCCATGGTGGACAGCAAGACTCGGAGAGACGGAGACTCGATCGAAAGGTGTACGAGTTCCTGGACTGCCTTGCAGCCCTTTCACCCATGCTCACCGCACTCTTGCCCGAGGTTCAGGCTGCGGGAAGTAACTCCAAAGCCGCGCGGATTTTTGTGTCCGGCAACCCCCAGTGGGAGGATTCCCGAACCGATAGAGAGACACAAACCATCATTGACGACGACAAGGAGACGAAGAGCAAGTCGAAGAACTACGAACGGTCGGACCCTGCCAACCACCCCGTCCCGAGATCCGACGGACCGGTCGTATCAGTCGAGTATCGGTCCGATGGTCCCTCCGAGGCCATTCTCGAGACCAACAACCACACGGCGGCAGCAGCATGGACATTCGATCTCTACCGCACCAATACGAAACAGTCTCTCGGCAGCAACCACTTGACGTTCCAGCATTGCCACAACGTTCTCGCCCTGGTGGAGCTGGCGCTGTCAGCCAAGGCACCGAAAGAAAAGTCTGATTGGGGCAGCCATCTCCAGCGGTATGTCTACCTGCAGTTGGTGAACAAGATCGACTCTAGGATTTCTTCGGGCTTTTCCAGACGGAACTTCGGCGAAATCATGGCCAGTAACACCGATGATCTCACCAAGCCCCGGGACGGCCAGAGCCCAAGCGACTTTTGGCCAACCGCCCTGTTCAAGAAGGGTGGTGCTTCGGACGATGGGGCCACTCCCTTGGACGCGGCCGTCCAGCGTGGACAGACGAAAGCTCAGGCCAATACCTTGGATGAGATTACGGACTACCTCAAGTATTGGGAAGAGTGTTCTGTTGAAGGCATCGATGGTGCCGTGAAGTCTTGGGACGAAAGTCCCTTGAACTCCCATGGTGACCCAGGTTTTGAGTTCTACAGCTGGGCTGGAAGGAAGGAATTTCAGAGAATCCTTTCCAGTGTTCTTCGCGCCATCAAGTTCTTCTCGGATGAACTTGTCGCCAAGAAGCAAGAAGCGATGAAGAAGGCACAAGCCTTTGAGAGAAAGGCACAGGCCATTGAGAAGAAGTACAAAAAGAAGACTGGAAAGCCAGCATCCAAATCAGGTGACCCCATGGACGACAAAGATCAGCAGGTGCGGTCGGATTGCGCCGACAGTCTCACGGACTACGCCGAAGAGCTACAGAATGCGATCAAGTGTCTGGTCGCTCTAAGAAGATTCTTCCCAGACATCCTTCAGTCACATGTCGCTTGGATCCAGGAGATCGTCGGTCCCAGCTCGACTCATGTCTCGGGGAAAGGATGGCTTCCATCTGATGCCATTCACAAGGCCGACCGCAAGGCCATCTTTCGCACCGAGGGCCAAGGCAAGTCCTCACTTCGCAAGCATGTACGGGGGCTGTCCAGTATTACAGAGGAGGACATCGCGGACCCACAGCCAGAGAAGAACATCAACAAACTGGAGTCTCTCACGCTCGGCGAGTCGTCAGCCCCGAATCCAGAGTCTGAGGACGATAGCAAGGATGAAAAAATGCTGGATGTCCAATACTCAGCGGACGAGGAAGACGACCGGCAGAGAGAGGATGCCGATGAGGATGCTGAGGACCTCAGTCTCGACGATAGAGGCAGGAGACAGCCATGGCACATGGCCGCATTGAGGTTTCTCGGGTTAATTTGCCGGCATGAAGAGTCGCTGGACGTGATACTCGGCGCCGAAAAGCCAGTGATGGACATTGTTTGCCAGACTGTCATTCAGCCTGTTGCTACGGTTCCCGAGTACCAGGACAAGCAGATGATGTCCACCCGCATGTTTCTGGAGAATTTTCGGCCTAGCAACAGGCCCGAAAGGTTTCTTTCGAACAACGAAATTGATGACCTAGTCGCGTTCTTCGATGCGCGACATCAACGTACCGCCTATGATGATGGTTTCAACGGGACGCACCATTGTGAAGCAGTGCTGCTGGCCCTCCACTTGCTGGAACAAGTGAGGGAACAAGCAGTGGACCACAACGGTGATGCTGAGACGAGTTCTTTCGTCCTGCCAGACAAGTCCATCACCGCCGACTTGAAGGAGCTGGCCAAGACCCTGGCGGTCAACAAGAGATGCTGCCCAGTTTGCCACTTGCTTCTACGATACGTGGAACGACAATCAGAACACCAGTTTCTGTACGCTGGCCATCACAGTGACTGGAGCGCGTGTACCCTACCCCCTTGGGTGCCCAAGGATGCGTTTGACTACGTGTTCGAATCGGTATTGACGGCCGTGTACGACGGTCTCGAACACACCGTACAAGAACTACACCTTGCTCGCACTGATGAGAGCGGGGGCACGAGGAGTGCCCCTTCGGCGAGCCCTTCGGCGAGTCCTTCGGGGAGCGAGCATGGGGGCTTCAGCGAGGGCAGCTCCACGACAGGCCTCCGCAAACTCGCAAGGGACAAAAAGGTCACGCCACGAGCCCGCGTTGCACCGGCCACAACCACCACGGCCACCGGAGCAGGCGCTGGCGTTGGCCTTGGCTCTGGCTCCGGCCTTTCTGGCAGCCTTGCCGCGAGACCCCCTCCGATAGCGATCCCGAGTACGGGGTCTTTCAGTGGGTTTCATCGGACCCATCAGGCTACGGAAGTGCCTGTGGCTGGTGGCACTGGTGCTGCAGGCTCGCCCTCGCAGTCGTCGGGAGGTGCGCAGCAACTGTCGCCTGGAAAGCGACCTCGTTCCGCTTCAGGCGAGACACCAGAGGAGCCTTCTAGCCCAACGAAGCAGACGACCGCTACCCGTGGATCTCGGGGTGGTGCCGCCGGGGGCTCAGGAAGTAGCCAGGATACCCAAAGAGGTCGTGGCGGAGGGTCCCAGGATCGTGGTCGCGGACGTGGTCGCGGACGTGGTCGCGGTGGCGGACGTGGTCGCGGTGGCGGTCGCGGTGGCGGTGGAGGCCGCGGCTAATCGCTGTCTGGTACAGTGGCTATGTTGGTGAGAATTGGGACGGAAGGACCAGCGAGAGCAGGTCGTGGGTCGCGGGTCATGGCACATGAATGCCTTTCAATTCTTTCATCTTGCTGGTTGTGTATTTTGGCTTTCAATTTGGGTTGTGAGAAGATTGAGAAGAGCAGTAGACTGAAAACAGAAACAGCAAAAAAATAATAGACTTGGGTGGCATCTTGCAGCTGTCGTGGAAAACGATCAAACAGACGAACAAGAGGATGTGTCGGAGGCAGGCGAAGCCAAAGTGACGAAGGTGGAAGTTGGAACGTGTGTGATGTTGGCGATGTGCTGACAGAGGGGACTCGCTTATGTAATCAGCCTGACATGAGCTGGAGGACACCAGCCACGAATGTGGCCCCAATGGCTTGGGTCATGTAGCCCCACACAAGGTACACACAGGGAATGTGCTCTCATTTCACACACACACACACCCCTCACTTCGTGACAGTTGGGAGGAGCCACTGCGGCAAGGTTGTTGGCAGGCTGATTTGGATGGGTTGTCAAAAGAGGTCATCGTCGTCGTCGTCGTCGTCTGTCGGTGTCTATCTTATTATCATGCGGGAGGTGGCGTCCTCGGTCCCGTGATGCCTCGGTCGTTTTGAGATTGTTGCACGTATCTTGACTCATCGGATCATGGATGAACCTGCTGCGAAAGGGACGAAGTTGGGCTGGCAAGTTACGCCCATGGCCTTGTATCGTCTGGCAGCCGGCAATAGTGCTTCCATATGAGTCACTTGCGAGAAGCAGGTTAAAAGCAGTGGCGTAGGTTTCGCTTGACGATGTCTCGCGTTGGTGATGCCTCTCTAGTTACTTGACTACCTACAGTCTTGTTACCTCGACCAAGATCCGAGGTATTGGACTTTGAGAATCGGAAGGACGATACGACGACTGAGAGCACGCTGGCAGGCGTTGTATGAGATGAGAAATCAGCAGAACACGTCAATCTGGAATGGAGACAACCTTGAGCATCCCGTGAGTTGCGGTGGCTCTGCCATGGCTGCGGAACTGGCCTCAATCAGATGGTTTGTAACGGAACACTTCAAACATGGGAGTTATGTCGTCTCTTGTGTCTATCAATCGCAGAGGGATTAGTAATATTGCTCTGGGTTCAGCACAGCTGTCGGGGTCTTTCCTGTGTGGTATAATTCCGGCGTTAATGGTCAGCCGACGGGATGAATGACACCGCAGTATCTGCAACTGGAGTTTCAATTGATAAATATAGTGTAAAAATAATTACTGTAATCTTTTTTGATGTCACATCGCATAAATAAAGAATCGTAAAGCTTCGATACGGGCAGCATCCTGTCCAGGCTCGGCCAGATCGTACACAAACACAGCCTTGCCTTTGGCAATTACCTAGCGATGTAACAGAACGAGTGAGGGATTGTGCATATCCAAGGCTTTAACAGTTAATCTATTCCAGCGCCAAGTTTCGGTTCAACAATACTTATCGTGTCCATCGTGGCCCGTCAACCTCCGAAACTAGGATATGAAGAGTCAACAAGCTCGCTCTGTAGTGATCACAACCGCCTCACCGCACAGTCTTGATAACCCGCCTACCTTGGATATAAAAGCACAGTTGTTTCGCACAGTCCTCATATCGACTGCCGACCCTGATGTCTCCAATAAATCACGACACGAGAACCTCATCAACACTGTTCCAACCTACCTTACAACTCAAAATCCTACAAAAATGATCTCCACCCGGGCACAACTACAACATTGCGTCGGTGGGCAGCAAGGACGACAAGATTCGCTGGACGCGCTGGGCGGCGCCCAACGCGCAGGCGTGCTGCCTTCCGGATGGCGTGGGGACAACATCAAGACGCTGGCGGCGTCGAAGTGGTGAACCGGGTAACGTGTTTTGGATGGGATGGATTTGGGAGAGCTGCGGTAGGTAATTTGGAGATGTAGCGGTTCGGTTTAGATATGAGAACAAGACATTCTTTCACAGGGACACACATCAAGCAGAGGACCGAGACGAGGACGTGTTTACACTCAATGGTTGAAAGCTTGTGTTGACGCTGGTCTGGCCAGACGGTCCAGGATGCGATGTCTTCAGCTCTTCGGCGCCCACGGCGCTTACGTCTATGTTCTAGGTAAGGTATCTTGGTCGCTCCACAAAGGAAAATGCTGCTCTCAGCGTACACGGCTCGTCTCCAGATCTAGTTGTTGTATATTAATTCCTCTTCGGTGTTTACCTCGGCCCGCACTTCAGTATTCTCTGCCGGAGGAGCGGTGTTGACGGGCTCATACGTATCCGCGAGGAAAACTAGCAGAGTCAGTACACGTCAAATCCTTCAAGATCTGAGACGATCAACAAACATACCGTGAGGCCGCACGACGAAGCTGGCTATCAAAGCCAACACGAACAAACCGGCCAGGAGCACAAAAATGGCCTGGTCAAAGGCGCCAACCGTCGCGTAGTACAGCGTGTTGAAGGCAATCGGACCCAGCACCCTCGCCAGCGAGTGCAGCACGCCAATCGCCCCGAGCAGCTGGCCGACCTGGTCCGCCGGAACGTGCTTCGTGATGGCGGCCTGGATCGTCGCGCTGCCCAGGCCGCCGAACGCGGTCACCATACCCGACAGCACGAAGACGGCCTCCGACCGCGCGAAAATGTAGCCGAGGGACCCCGCGACGTCGGACAGCAGCGCGAAGCGCAGGATCCAGCAGTCGGCGGCGTCGGCGCCGTTGTTGGACTCGACGAGGGAGACGCCCGACACGCGGCGGCGGCGGGCGGCGGGCCGCACGCGGAAGACGTAGTTGATGAGCGGCAGGACGATGACGAGGGCGAGCACGCGCACGGCGGAGACGGCGGAGATGAAGCGCGAGCTCTCGAGGTTGCCCCAGCCCCAGGTGTCGGGGGACTCGGAGTAGAGCAGGATGACGGTGCCGGCGCTCATGGCGGCGCCGAGGAGGATCATGTCGGCGACGGAGAGCGCGAGGAGGTTGAGCCGCAGGCGGGACGAGGTGCCCGGTCCGCGCGGGTAGAGGACGCGCAGCGGCGCGAGGGGGTTGGCGTGCTTGAGGGACGACCACCTGGACGTGTCGTCGGCGCGGACTTGCTCCTCGCGGTCGTGCTTCTCGCGCGCGCGCAGCTGGCGCTTGGCGCTGAGGGACTCGGGGATGACGAAGCCGATGAAGAGGATGAAGAAGACGTGGCAGCAGGCCGTGACGTAAAAGACGGAGAGGAGGCTGCCGGTCCAGGCGACGAAGTAGCCGGCGAGCAGCGGGCCGAGGGCGAGGCCGGTGAAGAGGCAGGCGTGGAGGTAGCCGATGCGCACGCCGCGCTTCGAGGGCGGGGTGCAGTCGCTCGTGTACGAGTTGATGAGGACGCTGCCGGCGGTGAAGGAGCCCGTGAGGCCGTCGGCGACGGCGCCGAGGAGCAGCCAGTTGTAGTGCAGGGTCCAGGGGAAGTTCGCGCAGAGGATGACGACGAGCTCGGCGACGACGCCGCCGCACGACGCCAGGGCCAGGAGCTTCTTGCGGCCGTGGCGGTCCGAGAGGTGGCCGAGTTTCGGCGCCGTGACGGCCGAGAGGATGCCGGTGGTGAGGTTGATGGCGAGCGTGAACATGGACACGCGCTGCTTGACCTCCTTGATGAAGCACTGCGGGTTGTCCGCGCCGAGGACCACGGGCGTGTAGGCGAAGGCCGGGTCGAGGACGGTTTGGTCCGCGAAGTGCCGCTGGCATACCAGGTCGACGATGCTGGGCGCTCGTGTTAACAAGGGGTCGGTTCACCGTTACAGCATGACTGACGTAGGACGGGCAACGTACAGGTTCAGTTTGGGCACGAGAGAACCGCCAAAGGCGAGGGTGAAGAGGGCGTATGGGACGAGGAGCCAGTACACCTGGCAAGCGGAGTGGTCAGCAGCGCGTCGAGGATGGGATCAGATGGGGTGGGCAGCGGGCGGCCCGAGCCGGGTTGGGTTGGGTTCGGTTCGTACAGATGGTGTTTTCCACCCCGGCAGGCCCTCAAAGTCTGCGTAGCCCGGCCATGAGTCTTCACTTGCGCATTCGCTTTCGCGAGCGCCCGCGCTCAGAAGCGACGTGGTTTCCGTGGCTTCGTTGATGGGTTTGCCGTGGACGTCGCGGTCCACGCGGGTGACGACGATGTCGTCCTTTGGCGACGACATGTTGGCGCGGTGATGAGATTCGGGGGGGGCCAAAGTGGCGAGTTGCGGGAAGCCTTGCGGGAAGCCGTTGTGGGATGTGCAAACAGCGTCGTCAAGCTCAAAGAAGCTCTGGATCGTCGTGAGGAAGGGTTGACCGTCTCGATCAGACCTTTGTTCGAGCTCTCGGGGTTGAAGAAGCTGGGTGTTGGAGCTCGATCTCGTCTCACGAACTGGTACTTGAGGTGTCTATTGATGAGACGACACCGCCACGATGGCCTTCCTGTGGGATCGAGTTCGGGGTGCACAGCCTATTCAGCTCTCTGCGGTGAGAGCCGAGACACAAGTATGAACAGAGAAGAAGATGGAGGAAGAGACGCCTTCAGAGAGGGATGAAAATGCAACCGAGGGGATCAACCGTCGGCTACATGAGAGCAGGTAGCAAAGCGCGGGTGGGAATGGGAACGAGAAGAGAAATAGCAAATGCGCAGCTAAGCTCGGAACGAACTACTGCGGAGTTTACGTAGGATACGCCGCGGAGGACCGAGCGAGAGACGCGAGACACAAGCTCGACGAGACGGCGGCAGGGCAAGGCAGGGAGAGAGGTGTGGCCGAAAGTTGTGGGAATGTCAGTGGTCGTGGAGATCAGGGATGGGATTTGGATGCCCAGAACCCCGGACATGGATTGGGGGTTATGGGGGTGAGTGGTGACGATGGCGATGGAACGAGGAACGAGGGAGAGGGAGAGGGAACAAGTCACACAGTCAGTCAGGAAGCGGAAGGTCAGAGCAGACGAGACGGGCGTCAAGAGTTCCTATTGGCAGCTCTGTTGGTTTTACGGGGTGCCTTACTTTACGCAGTGCAGAATGGCCTGGATAAGATGGATATGCGTCTCAGTAATTAGATAACACCTGGTGTCTAGTCTCATCTCATCAGTAGGGTAGAGTCCGAGTTGACTAACGGTCAAGACGTTTGTCTTGTTTCGGTTGGACGCTGCGGCAAAAGGCCGAGGGCTGCCAGTGGTGATGGGGCTTCGTACTAATAAATTGATTACCATGTATCCGTATTCGACATAGTATGTACACCAAACGGACACACAGCCTAGGTAGTCCGAGATGGCTTGGTGTCATCGGCGCGGAGAGACTGTTGCTGCCAGATAACATCGTCGTCATGTTGCGGTCATGATTTGCTTCAACAGCTTGACGGTGCAGAAACGCTTCCACCAGCATCTGTTTTGGAGGGTGGCAGCACTCAGGATGATGGGCAAGTGATATGCTTGTCGGCAAGCTCCAACAAGCTTGTTGGGACCGCCAGAACAGGGAGCGATCGAGAGGGGTGACGACGAGTCGAACAGGAGGCTCCCTGTCGCGAGTCGAAGACGAATGGCCCGCGTGCCTGCCGGACCTGGGAAGCTGTCATCTGTGTAGCGGGCGAACCAATCTCGTGGGACGGCCGGCGCCTGAGTTGGTGTATTCCAGGGATATCCATGACGCAGTTGCGCAGAGATGAGCGTCGTAAAGTGTGTGTGGCATGGCACATGGGACAAGGGAAGAGAGATCAGCTTTGTGGAGGGTTTGAACCGAGGAGCCAACCAGCAGCGTCTCCTGGACCGGGGGTTAAGCCCGACGAGGACGAAGATGGCTTGATTTCTAAGCTGTCCACGACGTCTTTGGCGTTGTCTTTGTGGCTGTCGGTGAAGAAGACATGGCTGTCGTGCTGTGTACGCTCGCTCCAGCTCACACGACAGACGTCTAACCAAGCAAAGTACTCTTGATCGTGACCTGGATCTGGCGTCGACATATGTGTCTCCGTGTCAGATTACCACGTCCAACACGTCTGCCGCCAGGTCAGAGCCCTCGCTGATACTGCGCATGTATGCGAATACTCCTTGTGTATGGACGTTCGTACGTTCGTCGCCGCGGTACATCTGCATGGTAGGACGACGCTACACGTGTAGCCAGGAACACTCGAGTTCGCTCCAGGCCACAGACGCAACGCAGCGCAGAACCATCCCGTCGACGGCATTGTGTCCCCCAACCCGTCGACAGGGTTCGGTGGTCGGCCTGTTTCACCACCGATGGCGGACCGGTCCCGCGGTGCCAATCTCCAGGCCGTCCCATCTGCTGGCTGGAAGTCTGCCCTGCCGCGAAACTCTGTTGAAAGCAGACAACCTTGACAGCAACTGGAGATTCACACTCTGTCGCGTGGAGTTGGTTGTACACCTTATGTGCACTGCGCGCTGCGTGGGCTGGGCCACGTCCGAGTTTCGTCTGAACAGCCGCGTCATCGTCCCCCAACTTCCGACTTGCTGTCGCGGAAAGACTGTCCAGAAACGGCTGGCGAGGAACCGCTTGTCTCCATCTGCACCGTTGCGATCAGTTTGTTTGCCATGACCCGACAGCAACCAGGGCCCCCGTTATGGTGTGCTGTTCGGCCTCGGGTGTGGACCTGCGTGCCTTGCTGCCCAGGACCATCTTCTCTCCCTCTCCTCCAGTTCCTTCGGACCCCGAGGTCGTGCTTGACAGCCAGCCCTTGAATGCTTATCTGCCGTGACTGAACCGTATTCGCCGGTTTCTGATCCCATCGCAGGCCGGTCGCAGCGTCTCGAGTCAGGTGGTTACCTAAACTCCACCGCGGTGCAGCGCCCGTGGCCACGCCATATTGCAAAGGGAATGCTCAGAGCTCGTCACAATCATGTTGAAAATGATGGGCCAAGAAGAGGTCGCAGCGAGACGAGCCCTGCAGCGGAGCAAAAGACGCATCGCATCGTTGACTCCAGGATCAGAACAGCGGACACAATCCGAGGTGCGCCGCCTAATGTAATGCAAAGTAGGCAAGAGAGGGGTCGTCGACTTGATTTGAATTTTGTCTACGGATAACCGACGGAGTACCGATGTGCTGTAGAATGCAATCCAATCGATGTCGTCTGCCACGCACCCTCCATTATCGTCACTTCAAACTTTTCTGCCGCCAGCGGTCACCATGGTGGTTTCGGTATGCCCGATGTGCTCGGTGTGTGTCTCGGTGTGTCTCGGTGTGTCTCGGTGTGTCTCGGTGCATCTCGGTGTGCTCGGTATTAGTGTTCGGTCAAATGCAGGAGCGACCGAGGTCTGTGTCCAATGAGAACCCACTTCACTGCTGACTAAGGGAGGCCAGTCAGCCAGCCTTGCACCCAAAACTTTCGATTGTCACGTAAGACACGGGATCCTCCCAGTGGCCCTCACTCGCGACGCCCTCTGCGACGGGCATCATCCACACAACAGACAACGCGCACGACTGACTTGACTATCGAACCTGCAAAATGGGTGTCGTCAAAGGAGGCGTCTGGACCAACATCGAGGATGAAATCCTCAAGGCATCCGTGTCCAAGTATGGTCTGAACCAGTGGGCCCGCGTGTCGTCGCTGCTTGCCCGCAAGACACCAAAGCAGTGCAAGGCGCGATGGAACGAATGGCTGGACCCGAGCATCAAGAAGATTGAATGGAGCAAGGAGGAGGATGAGAAACTGCTGCATTTGGCCAAGCTGATGCCGACGCAATGGCGCACCATCGCCCCCATCGTCGGTCGAACTGCGAACCAGTGTCTGGAACGATACCAAAAACTCCTCGACGAAGCCGAGGCCCGAGAAGCCAGCCAGTTTAGCCTCGCCGGCCCCGACGGTGGCGAGACCCAAGCTCCCAGCGCCGACGGCGTCAGACGATTGCGACCCGGCGAAGTCGATCCCGACCCCGAGAGCAAGCCCGCCCGACCCGATACGATCGATCTCGACGAAGATGAGAAGGAAATGTTGAGCGAAGCCAGAGCGCGTCTCGCCAACACGCAGGGAAAGAAGGCGAAGCGGAAGGCCAGAGAGCGCCAGCAGGAAGAGTCGCGTCGCCTAGCCGCGTTGCAGAAGCGTCGCGAACTCAAGACGGCCGGCATCAATATCAAGGTTGTCACACGTAAGCAGGGCCAGATGGACTACAATGCCGACATTCCTTTTGAGAAGAAGGCCGCTGCCGGATTCTACGACACCGCCGAGGAACAGGTCCGCAACGAGCACCAGCGGGAGGCTTTCGACCCCAGGAAACAGCAGCTCGCGAGCAAGCGCAAGGGCGACGGCGACGACGACGGCGACAGCAAGCGCAGGAAAAAGGAAAAGGACGCGCCGTCGGCCTCGTTCCAGGCCGCCGTCAAGGCCGGTCAGCAGCAGAGGATCCGCGAGGCCGAGCAGAGCAGTAAGAGGCGGGCGCTCAACCTTCCGGCGCCGCAGGTCAGCGAGGGCGAGCTGGAGGAGATTGTCAAGATGGGCATGGTCGGCGAGAGGGCCAATATGATGGCGCGCCAGAACGAAAACGATGCGACGCGAGGTCTCGTCAGCGAGTACTCGACGCTCAACAACAGCGCCCCTATCCGCACACCTAGGGCACCGGCACAGGAGGACCATATTGCCAACGAGATCCGAAACATCAGGGCTTTGACAAACACCCAGTCGTCCCTGTTGGGCGGAGAGAACACTCCCCTGCACGAGGGCGCAGAGTCCACCGGATTCGACGGCATCGCTCCTCGCAAGCAAGTCGTGGCCACGCCGAATCCGATGGCCACGCCAGCGCACGCCAACGGCATCGGCCAGACACCTGGTCGCGTTGGCCAGACCCCTGCCCGAACACCAAGAGACACGTTTGCGCTGAACGCCGACGATGGCGCCGTGGTGGTGGCTGCGACGCCTCGAGATGTCAAGTTGAGGCAGATGGCCATGCGCGACTCCCTGCGGCAGGGCCTGGCCTCGCTGCCGAAGCCGAAAGACACCGAGTGGGAGCTGGAGCTGCCCGAGGAGCAGAGAGACCTTGCACGAACGGACGAGCAGCTGGCAGAGGACGCGGCGGAAAGAGATCGCCGGGAGCAGGAATACAAAGCGGCGCAGCATGCTTTGGAGATGCGGAGGCGGACGCAGGTGTTGCAGAAGAACCTGCCCAGACCAGTCAAAGTCGACGTGTCTACTCTGCTCTCTCACGCCAGCAAGCTGGACAACGAGCCCGAGTCGCTCATTGCCAAGGAGGCTGCGGCGCTGGTGGCCAACGACGCCATCAAGTACCCCCTGGCGCATGCCACGATGAGCGGCATCGCGCCCCATCTCGACACGTTCAGCGACCACGACCTCGACGAGGCGCGCCTCCAGATCCTCACCGAGACGAAGCCGAGACCTCCACCAGACGCGATCCAGGCAGCCTTCGACAACAGAGGCAAGAACTCTCTGCTCCTCGGTCTCGGATGCTACGGCGACGATGAAGAGGAGGAGTGTATCGCCATGAAGGATGCGTTCGATGTGAGTTGTCAGCTGCGAATGGTTGGTGGGCGAATGCTAACATACATCTAGTCCATCCAAGACTCCATCGCAACGACGGCGGAGGAGGGCATCAAGCTGGAGAAGAAGCTCGGCCTGCACTTGGGCGGATACATGAAGCGCCAGGCGATGCTCAAGGGCAAGATTGGCGATGCAGCAGACGCGCTGGAGAGGGCGAGCAACGCACTCAGCGGGTTCAAGACGCTGGCCATCTCGGAAGAGGTGGCCATCCAACGACGGCTGGGCGCGCTGAGAGACGAGGTTGGCTTCGTGAGCAGGAGAGAACGCGAGGCGCAGGAACTGTACCGCAAGACCAAGGACGAGCTGGACGCGCTGAGGATGAACGGTGTCAACGGGCACCATTAAATTGTACTACCATTACGAACGACTACACAAGGGAGGAGGGAGGATATTCTGCCGAAAAGGCGAATGGGAATATTATTCTGCGATAATGATGCGCCTCTGCTATGCAACAAAATGCTGACATGACAATCTGCTTGCTCACGCACGCACGTCTCCCTTGATGCCATCATCACCACGCTCTCGAGACTCGACCACGTTTCTTAACCTCCCAGGTCGACTCTTCTTCAAGACGACTTGCGCGAACCGAGTCTGGGCAGTTTAATGGGCGCCAGCAACGCAACCGAAACAAGGGCGATAATCGTGCACAGCGCAAAGGTCAACCTCAACGCGGCGGCGTAGCTCTCGACAACCTGGTCGCGGTACCCGTCGGGCAGGCGGGCGACCTCCTCGACGCTCTCGCGCACGCGGCGGATGACCTCGTCCTTTCTCGGCCCCGTGACGAAGTCGTCGAGGTAGCCGACGAGGGCGTTCTGGACGACGAGGCTGCTGCTCGCGACGCCGAGAACCATGCCCAGCGAGCGCCACAGGATGAGGGTGCTCGTGACGACGGCCTGTTCGCGCTGCGGGCTGGCGGCGAGGACGGCCATGAAGGAGCCCGGGAACTGGAAGCCCTGGCCGACGGCGGAGGGGACGAGGCAGAGGAGGTAGGCGTAGGAGGGCCAGCCGCGGCGCATGAGGGTGAGGCAGAGGCAGCCGAGGAGGAGGGCGGATGCGCCGGAGAGGGGGGGCCATTTGAGGCGGCGGGTGGCGGTTATGAGGAAGCCGGTGGCGGCGCCGGTGATGGAGGAGACGAGGGAGGGGAGGACGAGGCGCAGGCCGGAGGAGGTTGCGGAGGTGAGGAGGACGGCTTGGAAGAAGAGAGGGCTGGGAGGGAGGGATTAGTTTGGGAGCTGCTGAGCTGGTGTTTTGTGTCAGGGGGACTTACATGTTGAAGAGGATGGCGTTGCTGAGGAGGGCGGCGAAGAAGTTGGAAAAGATGATGTTGGCGCGCGGGGCGTGGCGGACGAGGTGGAGGGGCATGATGGGCCGCGTGGCGAGGGATTCGACGTAGAGGAAGACGGGGAAGCTGACGGCGAAGATGGCGAGGGAGGCGATGACGATGGGGTGGGACCAGGGGAGGACGTTTCCTCCGAGGTTCTGGGCGAGTCAGCTGTGGTCCCATCTTCACAGTTCTCGTGGATATCAAAGGGGGATGTTGGAGTGGTGTTGAAAGGGACTACTCACCAGACCCAGGACGAAAAAGGTAATGGCCGTCGTCAGGAGGAGGGAACCCTTAAAGTCAAAGGCGCGGAGGGCTTCCACGAAGGTCTCGCGCTTGCCGGTCAGGCCGAGGTCGTGGGGCACGGCGATGACGGCGATGATGCAGCAGATGACCAGCGGCGGGACCTGGATGCCAAACTCCCAGCGCCAGCCGAGGTGGTCCGCCATGGCGCCGCCGAGGGCTGCGCCGAGGGCCGATCCGACGCCGTAGATCATGTTGATGTAGCTCTGGTACGCGCCGCGGTCCCTTGGTGATGTTAGAGGTGGGAGTTTTGTCGAGATGACGATGGATGGTGGAGACAACGTGTAGACAAACGTAGACGAAGATGAGCGGAAGGGAAGGGAAGGGACTCACTCGATAGGAACCAAGTCGCTCACGATGATGCTGCCCAGCGTCATCATACCACCCGCACCGAGACCGCACGCGGCCCTGGCGAGGATGAAGCTCGTCATGCTCTGCGCCAGCGCGCACCACACCGTCGCCAGGCAGAAGACGACCATGGTCGCGACGTACGGCGGCTTGCGCCCGATGCTGTCCGACAAGCGGCCCAGCAGCGGCTGGAAGGCCGACGAGGTCAGCAGGAAGGCGGTGGACAGCCACGAGGCGCTGTTGGAGGCGTGGAAGTAGGACGTGATGACGGGGTGCGACGAGGCCATGATGGTGCCGTCGAAACAGGCGATGAAGTACGTCAGCAGGATCTCGGCGAAGATGAACCAGAAGCGGGAGCGGGAGATGCCGCCCAGGTAGGGTGTCGAAGCGGTGGACGAGGCGGAGGTGACGGACACGGCATCGTCGTCGTCGTCGTTGTTGTTGTTGTTGTTGCTGTCGGCGAAGGCGGGAGGGCGAGAGAGGGACGGCCGACGTTTGGACGAGGCGGCGGAGTAGCGGCGCGGACCGCGGAGCAGAGGGTTCACGGTCGACTCGGGTTCGAGGAAGGGGCCGGAGGTGGGCAGGGAGCGGGCGAGGAGGACGTCGAACTCGTTGGGCGGGATGGCGGCGCCGCCGGAGGAGTCGCCGGAGCCGGAGACGGAGCCCGGAGTAGCGATGGGGAGCGGGGTGGCGGGCTGGTGCGTGATTTCGGGGAGCAGCGGCGTGCGCTCGTCGTCTTTGGGCGCCATGGTCGTGATCTGGTCGGGTCCTCAGACCAGGTCCTAGTTCGAGAAGGAAGCTGGGTTCATGATTCAGTTTAGGTTGCTATGGAAGCCAGGGTGGTGACGAACCTTTGCGTGAAAGTAAGATGTCGTCAAAGGGGGCAGGATTGAGGGGTCGACGTGAGTGAACTCAGTGTAGTGGTGAATAAGACAAAGGTGAGATGAGTAAGAAATATTTAGTGAGAGGTGAGCTGAAAGATCCAGATGAGATGAATGTGACTCGACTCGACTCGACCTCTAAACAGAAGAGGCTTTTCACTCGTCTCCTCTCTTGAAGAGAATGGACAGAAGCCCTCGACCTCTATGGGTAATACTGGCAAATGGCAGCAACCAGTATGTGTCCTGTCCCGTACAGTGTGTCGACGTGTTTTCCAGGGTCCAAAATATCAATGACACATGCCCACTGCAGATTCCAGAGTCATGAGTCAAGATGATGAAGGGAGCCCGAGACACGTAAATGAGGGACGCGAAGAAGAAGAAATGATTGCGAGCTTCTGAAGAAAAGCAGAGGATTTGAGGAGCGCCATTTTTCTTTTCTTCTTCCCTTCCCTCGCCCCGGTCGGTCTGTCGCTAAGAGGCCGATTCCTTGCTCCCAACCACGCAAACCCAAGGATTATTCGGGTACCCTACACTACGAAATCTTACCAAGGACGAGGACCCTGAACCATCCATGAATGGTATAGCATGCTTTAGTACGGAGTAGCACGCCTCTGTTGCCAGCAACCTGGAGAACCCTTTCCCGTCCAGTCCAGCCACGATGCAGCGCCGGTCGAGTCTAGTGCACCGAGCAAGCAGCTCTCCCCGTCTTGTGACACACTGACACTCGCCATGGTGATACAAACGTTGGTTCTTGGTACTCCTTGCGGGTACGGGCATCTCTTCTTCCTACGTGAAATCTCTGCGACGACCCAGTCACGCAATAGCGGGTATGCAGAGTCTAGCAGCATCAAGAGTCCGCACGCCATGTCTCTGGAGCGCGTCTGGTGGATTCGAGACCCCAGTCGCAGTATTCCCGCTGCAGAATCCGACAGTTTTCTCCTTCGCCTCTGCATCTCAGCGGTTCGAGTCCGACAGTAACAAGACACTCTTGGCCTGGCCTGACCTGACCTTGCCTAGGTGCCACCGTTCATGCACGCCCGGAAAACGTCAGCGGATCCGGTCCGCTCGTCGGAGCTGGGCCACAGCCCCGGCCTCCTTTGCTGACGGCGTGTCTTCGGCTTCAAATCCCCCCTCGTCGTTGTCTAGTGTCGACAGTCGAATTTCTCTCCTCTCGCTTTCGGTTCACGCGACAGATGAGCAGATGTTCTCGCCCATGACATCCACAGAGGATATGTAGCCACCCGGTATTAGTGGTACCGCAACACGCTCGGCTTCGGCTTGCAATCTCGGCTTCATCTCACGAGTCACGAAAGCCGCTCCGCAACCGCGATCGCGCCTTTGCCCGCTGCCGCGTCGTAGGGCAAACCTCACAACCCCCAGCACGACACCAAGTTCAAACGCCACGAGCATGCAGCCTTCCGCCCAGGAAACCAAGGCTAATTTCCCACTCGGCGGCTGAGAGCCAAGCGGGTGACAAAAAAAATGATACACAGGATACACAGAAACATTTCATACAGTACAACTTCAGTATATTTATAGTAGAACAATCTTAGGAAAATCCTGTAAATACAGATTTTAGTTATTTAGTTCTTGAGATATAAAGAGCATATACTTTTATTAAGAGTCAGGCCTTATTGTAATAGGTAGGTATAGTAGAGATCTGGCGACAAGTCTTACTGTGTATCATTTTTTTTTTTTGACACCCGCTTGAGAGCTCAACGGGTAGCTTACACTACTGTAGTTAATGGGCCGCTTCAACGCTAACGCAGACGGACACCCTTGGTTTCCAGATCGTCCGTGACCCCGTGGCTGCCAAACGTGACCGATTTGCGCGTCAGGGAGGGGGGGTGAAGCTGAGCCAAAGGCGAGCTTAAGCTGAAGGTGAACCACGGCGAGGAGAGCGCCTGAAGCCATGTGGTATACGGGATCCAGGCGATGCTGACGATCGGGCGGTGTCGTCTGGCCGCAGGTTTGCACGTGGCGAACAGCTAGCGCTAAAGATGTCATTATTATCCGTACTACACGCTGAAATAGCAAGGACGACGACGACATTGTTCAGATTGCTGACCCTGACATGATCAAAACCCTCTTCTTTGCCCAATTGTGGCGTAACCCTAACCCCGAGCTGGAGCACCGTAACCCTATGACTGATATTCAAGCTAGAACATCTTCCAGCTTGATTTACCTATGCGGGAAACATCCGCCATATTGGGATCGAAACTCCACCTCCCCACTACACACCATCTAACTCTGGGCCTGTGACGGTTCTCCCAACTGTGTGTGGTGTGCTTTGCCAAATTATCCTCACGTACAGGTGTCAGATGAGAATGGCATATTCAGGATTTCTTCAGGATACCGACAGTCTTGTTGCAAATAGAAAACGTGGAGCTTTCGACTGAAAAACAGAGGTAAGCTTATTCACAGTCAGCAGCCAACGTTTCGCATCAACTCCGACAAGACTATACAAAATGTTGTCCGTACCCACTTCACTTGCACGAATGGATCTGCTTGGGCCAGATTTCGAAGGCACCTTGACAGACAAAGTTGGCAAGTCTGGCCAGTCTAGTTGGCTCGAACAAGACTTACTTTGATTTCACAGACTCGACACGCGTAAAACCTGTCCTCGACAGCTGAATCTGAGCCCGCTTTTGATGCGCTTTGGACATCCAGGTTCTTTGAGAGGCTTCCCGAAACCAGTCAGAGAACATGATTCAGTGCTGGTTAATAGGTTCCAATTTGACTAGCAAGATAACCTTGATGCTTCCCAGGGGGGACATACGGGCGGGCGTACGTAGTGCCTCGTCTTCTTCGTCTAGACTTGAGACGGGAAGGGCGTTTGATGTCGATCACAGTTGACTGTACGACGGTTGTCTCTCGTAAAAAATGTGATAAAATTTATCAGTCATCAGCCTCGTCAGATAATATTTCATGTTTCGAAAGGGTCGCTCAGGGTCCCCCACAAGCTCAGCTCACAGCAAGCGATACGTGTACGGTGAGTCGAACAGGTCATATTCATTGATATACTGGTGTTGCCACCTGGATTCTTTTTCGTATTACCCCTGTCGTATCAATAGTCTTTACAAATCTCTATCACGAAATCTAAATCTGAGGTTTTAAACATGGATCAAGCGCCTCGGCGTAGATGCAGCATATTGGGCTGGACTATCAGAGGCTTGTAGACGATCCTATTTTGTTTTGGACAGACGACGGAGATCTATCATGGTGATGTCCTCTTCGCTGGGTGACATAGTAGCGTGGAGTACTATAAAGGTGTTTTGGTTTATTTTTCCACAGTGGTACGTTGGTCAATCACCCGAACAATTAGACATCAACCCGCCACTTCTGGTGTCTATACGCGGAATGTGATGAGGATGTTGTTAGAGTACTTGCAGGAGTCAGGCTTCAATCATTCGTTTCTTCCATAGATGGCCCGATTGTTCCGATTTATCAAAGTTGGACTTTACATGTATTAAAGTACTAGTTCCAGATGTGAGAATGATCATATGCTTAATGAATTTTCTCCATTTCGAACCCTCTTTATGGTAATGGAGTCTTCTAACTTCCGTTCAAGGCTGCCATGACCGAATCATTCATCTTGGCCAAACCCAAAATTCCCTCGTCCAATCAAAACGTAGAGATCAATAGTCTCGCGGAGCGAACTTGAGGAACAGTTCTTTACGCCGGTCCGGGCAATAGCTCCTCTAAACTGAAGTAGCTCTAACATCTTGCCAATATAACATCAAGGTCGTGGCATTGTAAAGTTGCAAAATGAAATCATGTGTATTGGGATACAGCGTCGCTAACGTCTCCTCCGACAACATTATGCACTGTACTGGATCGTACAAGACATAGAGACATCCCGAAGGAGATTATGTACTCTCATATATCTACAGCCAACTCCGTTACAGGCTTTCTCCTTGACGGTTTGTCCGAGGTAGTTCTTCTGCGATATTTGTCCGCAGGGCTGAGTCTCGAAGGGACGTCTCAGCTTGTAGATTGAATTCTGGCAGCCGGTATGTGATCAATATGCTTCGTACTCGGAACCCCCTCTTGCAACATTTCCAATACTTGGGCCACTTAGCAAGGAATGTGCGTCGGCGACTCGGCAGGGTTGACAACGTAATCGTCGTACAACACCAGCGATCCGCTGTGGGCTGTGTTACGAACGGCTCCCTTGCCGTCCTTGAGAACAGTAAAGCGGCTAGAGTAACTATAAAGCGCAAGTCACCCGTTAGCACGGTCCGATCACAACCAAAACGTCAGGGCGGGCATCTTCAAGCCAGGCGGGGGATTTTTCATACTACGCGATAGAGCAGTTGCCGCCGTCGAATATCGTCTGGATGACGCCGTAGACGTTGTAAATCTTCTGGCTGGCCGTCTCCGAGTACACCGTCGTCGCGTTGGGCAGGTGGTTCCAGTGCTTCTCGCCCGTGGCGGGCAGCAGGGCCTGCTTGAGCTGGACGATGGCGGCCGGGCCCTGCGCCTGGTTCTCGAGCACGACGAGGCGGCCCGTGTCCGGGACGAAGAAGTCGGTGAAGGTGTCGGTGGCCTTGTAGTCCTCCGCGTACGCGTACAAGCTGTGTGGACATGGTGTCAGTTATTCTTGCCGGTGTTGCCATGTTTATATTAGGCGGAATGTCAGGTCGAAGGAGGTGGAAATGCGACGCACGATTCGAGAAAGGGCTTGAAAGCAGCTTCGACGCCAGTACCGGGCTGGTACTTGGCCATGTCAACTCCCAGGGCGGCGCCCAGGAGCGTGAATGGGAGGAGAGCAGTGGAAGTCTTCATTTTGAACTCGTGGCCACGTCGAAGAGATGCGTAAGGAGACGTAAAGGACGAGAGGCGTGGGTTCTCACCACTTGGCGCGGGGAGATCAGATCTCTTTTATCGACGGCACATTGATGGAGCCCATGCCAGCTGTCAGTGGTCTAGCTGGAGGAACAAGCAAGGTTTGATCGGAGGGCCGTGGGATATCTCCAGAACCCTTGACACCCGGTAGCCACAATTATGAGAATGGATCGTGTTCTATTCGTACTATGGAGACATCCACATGTGCAGATTCCAGTTATGGAGTACTCTGACTTGTACGGACGCCGACAAGAGACAAGACGTACCTACGCGGTGAAATTGCCCTATTTGTCGTTTCTGCAAGTCTATTTTCCAAAGTTACTTTCAAGTAGGTAGTATTAGACTGTAGTTTTCTCACTTATACGCGTAGTGTGCCCCAACTTCCATTCAACGCAACATGACATGGTGAATCGTTTCCATCGACTGTTCTTAGGAGTGATGGGTCTTGTCTGCTTTTCTCGGTCTATCAAAGTCCATCCTCCACCGCTCTCGCCGTGTGCGGCAGAGACCACCTTTTCGGCGGCAGTGATCGACGAGTTGTGTGAGAGTCAGCTTCATACGAGTATGTTTGCGTCTGTTGACTCGGGGGTTCTGCCCACGCATCCACTGTCCTGTCTCTCGAATCGTCAGCGGTCCGCAATGGCAAGGGCCGTCTGGGGCAATGGTCCGCAGCTGGGATGGTGATTCACACGATGAACCCACCTTTCCAAGATTGCCTCTGGCTGCGTTGGTTGCTTGCCGATAAAATTGATGATTTGATTATCCAAGTAGTGTTTGAGTTGCATGGACAAGTCCCCTAAGTGCCTCTACTCTACAAGTAAACGATCTTGCTGATGAATGCCCCGAAAATCACCCGACGTAAAGGCCAAGGGGCGGCCATCTTGCTGTCTGACTCGAGTGACTATGTCGCCCAATCAAGAACGCGATAGCTTCGCGACATGCTACCCAATATGGGCCTTTGGACCCACGATACTTGCCGGGCGGGCGCATTCGTCGATCCCCTGTCCAAAACTCCAGGCTGCAGAAACTTGGTTCCGAAAACTCTTCACAACAACACACCATGTCCTTTCGAGCCGGGACAATCGCAAAATACCGAGCCCATGCTGGGTAGTGCGTCTTTTGACGAGGAAACAGAATTTGCTAGAAAGAGAAGAGAATGAGCCTAGTCAAAGCTTCAGAGCTTCAGAGCTTTAGAGCTTCCACAGGAGCATGTTGGTTGACATTTCAGATATGCTGCCTACTCTGGTTTTCCATGACCAGCGAAGTTGATTGGCTCTCAAATCTTGTACCTCGCCCGGCTGAGTATTCGAGGCTTGGTGCAAATGTGTACTTTAGCCGACTAATATTGTGAGGGTGCCTCTCAGTAATCGCTTATATGAAAAGGGATATATGTGTTTAAAGCTTCCTATAGGCCTGGACTTTAACGTCGAACTTGCTATCAAAATGCTTGGCGCAGCTTGATCTCCCAAATCACACAACCATTGATTGGCTCATGCGAAACAAAGCGTCCTACATGGGGTGGGAGAATCCGGATACTCTTCGCGCTGCTTCACAAGGAACTTCTGGTCGGGTTTGTATCGACAACGACAGGTCTAACTCGATTCTACAGAAGATGAACGCAACTCGAAAGGATCGACCGCTGGTTCCAAACGTAGTCTTTGTAGCAACCAAGTGTCCGCGAATGCGCCGTACTCCAGGTTCAACTTTGCGGTTTGATCACAGTGATACCTCGAGCATCCAGCCTTTTCCGTTTTCACGGCAGCTCTCAACTCACCTCACTGACTCGATGAAGGGCCAAAAGACGAAAAGTCACTCGCAGTGACACCCAGCAACGGCATCCTTTGACTGGGTCAACAACCAAACCAAGTGAAGCAATTCGCACGTTCGGAATCATTGTAAAGTGAGTAAAACACCAGTCTCAGGAATCCTCAGCGTCAACTTGGCGATGCCAATGGAGACGGACAGTTCTTGGCAGTCGGGATAGATGCCGAACGCCTGGATCCGTGGAGCCGCTGCCATGGCAGACGACATGGACCCATATTTCAACTTTATGACGTTGACAGAGAACGACGTCTCCCATATTAGACAGACGTGAGGTGCTTTTCTTGGATATAATAGATTCTAGATGCTGTTTAATACGATTCATCCGTTTATCAAACAGCCCCAACACAACCGCCAGAATGCCCGAAACACCACCGCCTCACTCGGCAAAACACCACGGAGACGAAGAGTCGTCCTATCACGACAACCTACCCAACGACAACGACAACGACGACCACAAACCCAGCCCCCGCTACGCCCGGCCCGTCGACCGCCTGCGGCACTTCACATGGGCCTGGTTCGCCTGCACAATGTCCACCGGCGCCGTGGCCGTCGTCCTCGCCAACACGCCCTTCCGCTTCCGCGGGCTCGACGTCCTCGCCAAGATCTTCTTCGTCCTCGACCTCGCCCTCTTCGTCGTCTTCTGCGCCGCCATCGCGTACCGCTTCGCCCGCCACCCCGCCGCCGCCCCCCGCAGCCTGCACCACCCCAAGGAGGCCCTCTTCTTCGGCTCCTTCTGGGTCAGCGTCGCGCTGATCCTCAACCTCGCGCAGACGTACGGCGTGCCCGCGTGCGGACCGTGGCTGGCTTCCGCCGTGAGGGTGAGTTTCTGGCTGTATGCCGCGTGCGCGCTCTGCGTCGCCGTGTTCCAGTACGCGACGCTCTTCGTGGCGGAACGGCTGCCCGTCGACAGCGCCATGCCGGCGTGGGTGTTCCCCGTGTATCCCTTCCTCGTCATCGGTCCGCTAGCGGGCGCGGTGGTGAAAACGCAGCCGGCCGGCCACCAGCTGTCCATCTGGGTCGGGGCGGTGATGCTGCAGGGGCTGGGGTGGACGGTCACCATGTTCATGTACGGAATCTACGTCATGAGGCTGATGAGCAGCACCCTCCCCGACGCCAGTTCGCGGCCGGGCATGTTCATAAGCGTCGGTCCGGCCGGGTACACGAGCGCGGGTTTCGTGAGCCTCGGGAACGCGGCGCCGAGCGTCGTCCCGGCCGGCTGGCTTTCCGTGACGACGCTCGACGTGGGCGACGTCGTCAAGGTGGTGGCCGTCATGGCGGGGGTCTTCCTGCTGCTCGTGGCCTTTTGGTTCTTTGCGCTGTCTGCGCTGGGGGTTTTGGCCGGCGCCGTGAGCGGGCGGGAGCGCATGGGTTTCACCCTCAGCTGGTGGGCCTTCATCTTCCCCAACGCCGGGTTGTGTCTGGCTGCCATCAATGTCGGAGAGGCGTTGCAGAGCGACGGGATCAAGGGGGTGACGAGCGCGGTTACTGTGGTGCTCGTCGTTGCGTGGCTGGGAGTTGCGGCAGCGAATGTTCGGGCTGTTTTGAGGGGCAAGATCTTGTGGGAAGGCAAGGATGAGGACGACGAAATGCGTATGGATTAAAGCTGGAGGAAAGGCGTCAGCGTACTTGATAGTCTATTCTGGTGTTGTACTTGACAAACGTGGCCCCTATACGATCTCGTCAAGCTCTACTCACGTGCCATCCTCGTCGTCCAGCCGTAAGTTCGTGATCCAGAGACGACGGTGATGATGATGCTGATGACCTTTGGATCCTTGCATTACTTTCTGTCCTTTCTCAGTTACTTGACACCCCGAGTTGCAAAGATACAACAGTCGACACTGGATCACACACTATAGCTACCGATTCAACCCAGTCAGACCTACACAGTCTCCCAGACCATGACAGCCAACGTAGCCATCAAGACCACCAAAGACGAGGAAACACCACCGCCACCGCTCGCAGTACCAGTCCGCGAAGTCGACGCAGTCGCAAACGCCCCCCAGCGCAACCTCCTCGACAAACTTGCCTCCTGCGCCGCGTCCACCGTCGCCCTACACGGCTCCGGCGTCGCCGTCACGCTCGCCGTGACCCCGCAACCCAGCGTCTGCGTGGCCGGGTCGCCGTGCTCCTCGTCCCACGGCAGACCCCCGTACACCGTCGTCGAGCGGAAGCTCGCCGCGCCCAGGGCCGTCGGACACGTTCCCTTAAACGTCGGCGTCGGCGCGCCGCCCTCGACGGCGAAGTAGAAGGACCCGTTGCCGATGACGAACATGCTGTCGTACTGGGCGCTGCTGCGCGAGATTTCGCACACGGCGCCGCCGCGCAGCTGCCAGTGGAACGTGTAGTTCCCGGCCTCGAGGCGATCTGACCGCGCGTCGGATTCCAGGTAGATGGCGTCGGGGAATGTGGTGCCGTTGCCGAAATAAGTGCCGATGAGGTTCCGCGGGGAGTGGTTCCAGTAGTCATCGCGATGTGGCTGCTTGTAAATGTCCCACCAGAAGCGGTAGCCGTATAGGTAGGCGACGTTGGGGTTGTGGATGGACAAGAGGACGGGCAGGCCGTTGTCTGTTTCGGCATATCGGCCGCCGGCACGGGGGAAGACGAGGTCGATTTCGAACGTGTCGTCCGGGATCTCGGCCGATGTGAGGCGGGCCGAGAGGATCGTGATGACACTGATGAGTAGCCACCGGAGCTGGTTGCCACGCGGTGCCATATTCGGTGTGGCTCGGCGCCGAGTCAGGATGCCAGTGTTGTTTTGTCGACAGAATCCATCAGATGAACAGGGGTGATTCGAGAAGGAATAGACGCTAGCCAGACGACCATCTAGGCAGCATCTTGGCGAGATGACGTTGAATCCTCCGGCCGAGCGGACCGTCAGCCGGGAATAACACCCGACTCTCGGCTCCGGACAGAGCTCTCCATCGCTGGCCAGACTGTCGGATTCTCAACTGGCTCGCCAGAGAGGACAGGAATAGGTGTGGCGCGTGGCGGTATCTAGGCCTGGAAAGCGTACGAACTGCAGAGTCAGTCAATGTGGAATGCGATGAGGTTACCTATACACAGTATAATTGGCCGGTTTGCTCACACACAATCGGCAGAAATATACGTAAAATTGAACCCCCTACGTTTTTTGTAACCACTTTCGCGGACCCCGGTCTGATATGTTTCCCTCTTTCGGGAGTTGAGACCTATCTGGCGTTCTCGCTGGCCAGCCTTTGTAGCAGACGAACAGTCTCATCCGCCTTTTCTACGGGAACAAACAAGTGGTCGTGGTAGTACGCGCTGACGGGGTTTACGGAAATGCCCTCTTTCGCCAGTCTCGTCGCCACAGCCGCCATGAACCCGACGGCTTCCAGGCTGGAATGCACGTTCAGAATGATCTTCTTGCACTCGTACTGGTAGTCGTACGCCCGTGCGACGGCCACCTCGAGCGTGGTGATCAAGGTGATGCCCTCGGCCTCTCTGAAGAGCATATGGACGTCGGGTAGCGGAGGTAACGTCGCGTTGTCAGGCAGAGTGATGAAGACGTATGTTGCTTCGTGGAGGACAGTGGTGAGGGTGCCAAGGAGCTTTGAGAGCGATAGTTCGCCGCCCGTCTTGTCTGTGGATGCCATTGTACTTTTGATGATGCGGTTCCGATCGGGATGCAAGGCTTGTCGGTGTGAGGTGGCTGATTGTGGCAGAGGTCCGTCTTACGTCAACGGTAGTGGCGTCTTGACGTCTCTTGACGTCTCTTGACGTTTTATACGCCAATGACCGTCAGAGGAGTGGTGCTACGTACTAAACTTCACCACACCTAGAGCCTCTTGACTCGGGGACTCCCCAGTCGCCAAAGGGCGTGGACATGGCAATTTCTAGATTTCTTTCCAGAAAAGATCAGACGTCTGTTCACGATTGGTGGGATGAAGAAGCGTAGCCAGCGGAGGCCCGCCAGATGCTAAGCAGTCTCCAAGTCTAGACGGCCCTTGTCGCTGCACTTGTTGTACGCTATTTACCACAAGCGGTAGAGTTGTGTTGACTGATGCATGGATGGTTGACGTCTCGTAGTATGCGTCACTCCAAGGAAATCTGCTGTTTCGTCGATATAGTACGCATCGATGGCACCAAGCTTCAACCAAGGGCCTCTTCTTCCTCGACGCGTATGCCACTACGTATCAACAGCAGCTCGTTCGATGCCAAAGACGCCTGAAAACGGCTGTTAATCTTGTTTGACAAGGAATGCCACTCACTTTGTCCTCCATGCGGGCTGCCCAATGGAATCAAACAACTTCCCAACTCGACGGTGTCATACCTGCGCAGGGAGCTGTAGGCAGTAGGGGCTCGGTGTTCGACACTCTTTGGGCTGATTTTCACGATTCAACTTGACACGAAATGCCACCATTTACGGTTCCGGAAGGTAACCATGTGCACTGAGGCCATTGCGACAGAAAGGTGGCAAGTTGTCGGCATCCGATCTCGTATTGCTTTGTTCAGCAAACATTGATTCTAGTTAACGTAGAGATAGTCCCTAGCAAAAGTATCAACTGATAAGAAGGCGACAGCTTCCCTATTCCTCCCACCGTCACTCTCATCCACGAGACATCCAACCTGGAATCAAGTCGCTCCTTGGATCTAATCCCGCTTCGTTGATTCAAGATGGTGAGCGAGCCCAAGGCCGGAAAGTCCAACATTAGCCCAGGCTGACCCAAGACAACAGCAACTCCAAGCCCTCCTCTTCACCCTGCTCCAGGCGGTCCATCTCGCATTCGCTGTCCCATCCGTGTTAGTACCTCTACCACAGTAGATACCCCTCAGAATCACGACTGACCCTGTGTCCAGAGTAGAAGACATCTCACAACTCAAAGGCGCCGCCGACTCTGGCGGCAGTGTCAAAACCGTCGTCAAACAAGGCGCCGTCAGCGCAACGTCCAAAAACATCGCGCCCGGCAGCCGCGAAAAGTACCTGCGGCAAAAGGCGGCCAAGGGCAAGGAGCAATACCAGAACTGGCAGTGCCACATCTTTGGCGACTCGCACCACAACAAGCTCCGCGTCATGTACATCGAGTTCAACCGCCTCTTCGGCGCGGCCCTGCTCGAGGCCCAACCCCGCGAGTGCTTCGTCGCAAAGTGCGGCCGCTACCACTTCTCGTGGTGCAACATGACCGTCGACCCCGTGCGCGAGGACCCCGGCGCCCGCGAGCTCGTCGCCAACAACGACCCGCTCAACGGCACCTCGTGCATGTTCGCCCCCGAGGGCAAGGGTTTCGACAAGTACAAGCTCTACCTCTGGGGCGTGTCGCCGGACAGCGACCCCCCGAGTTACGGCGGCCTCGTCACCGTCAAGGAGTGTGAGCAGTACGGCGTCATGGGCCGGGGGTTGATGAGTGAGGATGAGTGGGTTGATTCGCGTGCGAACGACGTCGGTGCTCAGCTGTCGTGAGCCTCGCTCGCAAAAGGGTCGTACCGTGTACGTAACGAGACGGAGGCAATGGAGGGCTTTGGGGGGGATGCCATATTACTAGGTAGGTGATGTACGGTACCATCAGGGTTCGTTTGGTTTAATACGATAGTGTCGCGAAGCAGCATACGCCATGTATGTGGCTAAACGCCGCTCCACAGCCACGATCCGTAGGGTTAAAATACCCTTCAGATCAGGCATCCCACACGTACCAAAATCAAGCCTTTTTGTGTCAGAAATAACGCGTTCGAGCGGCAGAGTTTGCACCGTTCGAGCCTCAGGCACTCGTGGCATCTCCACGGGCCTCGCCCCACTTAACCCAGTCAAAATGGAGCCTCGCGCGGTGCGCGTGGCCACGTTTAGTTACACACAATACATCATCAGATTTTGCCCCCTAATTACGTGCAACAATTAAGAGTCTCACGATACTGAAGAGCCACCAGGCCAAAAAGCACGTATTACGATAATTTTACGCATCTCGAACGCTAAGATGTCTACCGAAAACACCCCTATGTTGATGCTCAAGTGTCAGAAATAACGCGTTCGAGCGGCAGAGTTTACACCGTTTAAGCCTCAGGCACTCGTGGCGTCTCCACAGGCCTCACCCCACTTAACCCAGTCAAAATAGAGCCTCGCGCGGTACGTGTAGCCACGTTTAGTTACACATAATACACATCAGATTTTACCCCCTAATTACATACAACAATTAAGAGTCTCACGATACTGAAGAGCCACTAGGCTAAAAAAGCATATATTACGACGAATTTACATATCTTAAACACTAAGATGTCTACTGAAAATACCCCTATATTAATACTTAAGAGAGCCGACCAGTAGATTACTTAGTATAACTCCTTTAAGGTGGAAGCTAAAACTTATAATTTATAGGACTACCTTAACTCTAAATTAAATACTTAAAAAAGCTTCCTTTTAGTAGCCTCTTAAGAGCTCCTTATATATAACTTTCCTAAAATAAAGAAAGATAAGATACCTGCTATAATACCTAAAATAAACACTCTAGAGACCTTAACCTCCTCTAATATTCTTAATAGGTTCACTCCTATAAAGCAAACCTACCCTAAGGAACTCTAACTTCTATTTAAAGCTTCTGAATAGGTTTATACTCAGGATACTATAGACCTTATAGAGAAGAGCCTGAAAATCTATATAACTATCTATATTCTCTATAATATGAGAATTTAAAAATATAAATATAAGTAGTTAAACTAAACTTATATATTATCTTAAATCTATAAGTATATTAATAATATACTTAACTACTAGTATTATAATATAGAGGAGGATCTTACTATATAGTTAATAAATCTCTATAACTACTTTAGTATTATAAATAACTTCTATCTCCAGTAAGTAACTACTATATATTATAATATACTTTAGTCTCTTAAGATTAAGCATCTTACTATAAAGATATCTACTAAAATATAGTTTCAGAAATAGTAAAATATTATATATAAAGTTTAAATAGTTAGTTATACTCTCTCTATTATAAAGGCACTTTAGGTTAATAATCTTATACTCTCGCTAACTTACTTACTAATTAAATTATATACTTAAGGCTATATACCTATAGTCTACAGTCGACTAAATATAATACTACTAAATAAAATTATTTCAGCTATTATAGAGGCTATTTAGTAGCTTCCTAAAGCTCTCTATTAAGGTAAAATTAGCTATAAAATATTTAACACTACTTTAGAGACTATAGATAATAGCTTAAACTCTTAAGGTAGTAAGAGATATTTTAATAGTTTAGATAAATTTCTATACCCTCTTAAGTATAATAAAAACTACCTACTCTTACGCTATTATTATATATACCTATTACTTATATATAAAAGTTAGATACTTAATACTATAACTAAGAAGAGAATTAAATAATAAATAGCTTCAGATCTAGACTTTTTAAAGAGGATCTAAAATCTCAAATAATAGTAACTATATAGTTAGAATTCCAGCTGAAGTAGCTATAATACTATATAGTAAGTTTACTATATAGAGGAGCCTCAGTAATATCCTCTCTAAAATTTATTTATTTTTAATTTAAATATCTCTATTTATATCTTTTAAGATATTAAGTATTTTATAACCCTCTAAGAAGTTTCCTCTAGAAATTATATTTAATATAATATTAAGCTAGTATCTATTAAGAACTATAGAGATACTAAAATTAATATTATAATTTCAGAAAGTAAGGAAGCTAAACTACACCTTTATAATATTACTCTCCATATCTCTCTAGCTATAAACCTTATCTCCTTTCAGTAGTTATAAAAGTAAGGTTACTAGTAAGACACTAAGCTAAATTATCCCTCTTAACTATAGAGAAGTAACTATTAAGAGATTATAGCTATTAATATTTAATATAGCTAATAAATCCTTAAATATTATATACCTTATAAGAGGTTAAACGCTCTAGTAGTATAGTTAGTATAATATAAACTTTCTCCTAGATATTATTACTACTAGAGATATACTATAGAGACTATTTAAAAACCCCTAAAAGATAATAAATAGCTTTAGTATTAGTAGTTAGAATATCCTGGGAGAGAGCTCCTTAACCACCTTATCTTAACTATATATAGTATTTATATTACTAATAGTTATTTAAAGTATAATAGATACTAGCCTACTTAGGGGGTATATGAAGCTTATAGTGTTAGTAAGGTAAAATAGATTATTCACTACGCAGAGCGTAAGAGTATCTTATATACTACCTCTAGAGAGTATATTATATTTAACTTTCACTCTTATTACTAGAACTATAATAGCTACACCTCTTTCTTAATATTCACAAATAAAGTTACTAACTACTTATAGAATTTTTATCTTATAGACTATATTAAAGCTATTATAACTATAATATTTAATAATTTTATCTTACTCCTTAAGTGCTAATATAATATTAATATTAAGGTTTTTAAGTGTGATAATAAAGTCTCTAAGTATAAGAAGCTAAAAGTTATCCTAACCACTTGAGGTATTCACCTTAAACTATCCACACTATATATATAAAGCTAAAATAGAGGTATAAAGCAGATTAGAGTTATTATTAAAGCTTACGCGAGAGCTATAAAGTAAAAAAATAAACTACTCTATAATCTCTAGCTTAAGACCTTATAAGTAGCAGTATTTCTTCATAACTATATACTAACAAGCTTTTTAGGCTAGTAAATACTATACTAGAGGTTTCATGAGGTCACTCAAAAAAATAATACTATAAAGTCAGACTTAGCCTACCTTCGTATATATAGCTACAAGTATTTTATTCTTACTACAGACACTAAACTCAAGCGTAACTACCTTACTCACCTTAAGGAGTAAGTTTTTATCAGCTTTTTAGTTAGCTACACTTCAACTAACCAGTTTCAAGTGTGGAACCTCTTATAAAATAAAGTTATTATAACTTATAATATCTCTTTTAACAAGATAATATTTTTCAATAGAAATTTAGCCTCTCTATAGGATGATTTCAAGAGGTCTAACCTTAATAAGGTCTCTTATTAGTTACAAAAGCAATTAGCTACAGTAGAGCTACATAAAGTTAGCTTAAATACTTACTTAAGCTTAAATAAAAAGCCTAATAAGGTAATCTATACTAAAGATATAGGAGGCAGCTATAAAAACTTAAAGTCTCATATCTATACTATAGCTAGCTTTAAGCTCTCTGTAACTTTATATAAAACTATAAAGTTTATATTATTAATCCCTCCAGAGTTACCTACTATATTCTTCTATAATCTTATTTATATAGATAAGACTGTAGGGGAGTAAGGAGATTAAATACCTCCAGAGAGAGTCGAGTGTGAGGGATAAATAAGGTACTACGCCTAAGTAGCTGAGAGATCTTTATTTAAAGCTACCTTTTTAGCTAGTATCCTTTAGTTATTTTAAGATACTTCTAGATACTTCCGCCTGTAGCTACAGAATTATATAAGTTATTAGCTAGAGGGGATCCCTAAAGTTTAAATTTTAAGAAGACTCTAAAAGGTTATTATAAGTCTAAAAGATAAACTTCAGCTAGGAGGCGAATTAGATAATAGAGAATACTTAAGATACAGAGGAGTAGAAGCTCCTACTCTAGAAGTCCTATAATAGAAGTTATTACTATTACCTATATCTTACTTAGTAATACTTACTTATCTGTATACTAAAGTTATAGTAGTAGCTGAAAAAGTTTATCTTAGGAGTTATATTAAATTATACTCCTAGAGTGAGGTTAGTAAGGCTCTCGCGAGAAGTTTAAAAGTTCTAGGTTACTACTAAGTTTATACCTATAAGTTTAATAAGTATAAGCATCTCATTAAAATTAAGACTCAGCTTATGATTTATAGAGACTAATAACTATAAGATAACTATAAGATCTATATAGCTACTCTAGTAGGTATATCCTTTCAAATCCTTATAGTAATTACTAACCATTTTAATCTCAAGCTACTCCAGTATAATATAGTTAATATATTTATTTAAGTAATATTTAATAAGGTAGTTTATATAGAGATACCACTTAATTATTAAAAGTTTAGAAAGATTTACTATCTGAATAAAATGCTCTACAGCCTTTAAAAGTCTCCTCTCCTCTAGTAGTATTATTTAGAGGTAGACTTTAAATACCTTAGTTTTAAGCCTACTGTAGGGAAGCTATATTACTAACTTAAGAGGTATATTATTTTCTTCTTCTATATTAATAATTATATATTCTCCTTCCCCTTAGATAAAGTATCTAAAGTATTTATACTATTAGCAGACTTCTAAAAGAAATATTATCTTAAGGGAGGTAAAGACTTATAGTAGTTCCTTAATATTAAGGTTATTTAAGATTAAATAACATAATAGCTATAGCTCTCTTAAGTAGTCTATATCGAAAAACTCCTTAAGTATCTCACAAAATACATATAGCATATCAAACAGTTTAACATTCCCCTCAGACCTAAAGAACTCCTCCTACAGTATAATTAAGCTTCCTACATAGAGATTAAATACTACTAATAAGATATTAGTTTTATTAATTACACTGTAGTTATAATGAGATTAGATATTACCTACATAGCTAGCTGATTATCCTATTTCAACCAGAACCTTAGAAATAACTACTAAGTTAAGGCTAAGTAAATAATATAATATCTCAGTAAAACTAAGGACCTCTATCTTAAGTTTAACTATAAACCTAGTAATTTATAGGATAGCCTTATTATTACTATAGATACCAGCTTTATAGATAATAGTGAGGATCGAAAAAGCTCTCAGGCCTACACTATATACCTCTTTAGCAACCTTATAGCATAGCAAGCTAACAAACAAGATACTATAACCACCTCAACGACTAAAGTAGAGCTTTTAGCGCTATCACAAGCAGCATAAGAAGCTATTTTCGCTAGCTACCTTATTACTACACTTTAAGTAGACCTCACAACGAACACTTTCAGTAGAAGTAAAATATATAAGCCTCATCCAGTAGTCTGAATCCAGTATAATAACCAGCAAACAATATATCTTATAATTACTAAAATAGTATAACTATATATAAAGCTATAGTATATTAATATCTATAACTACTAACTACAGTAAGAAGCTCAGCAAGGACGCTTCAAAGTCAAATACACACCCTCGGGAGACCTCATAGCTAATAGCCTCACAAAGCCTCTCTAAAGCTGCCAGTTTAGCATTTTTATTACTTAGATTAATATAATAAACTAGTTAAACCACCTAAAAGTATAATAAGAGGAGGAATTTCGAGAGAAGCTACTTATATTAGTATTTAAAAACCTTAATGAGACCCTTAACTACTAATTAGAACTTATAAACCCTAACTCTAACTATAATATAGTTAAAAAAAAGCTTAGGGGCGCCTGAGGCGTCTGAAGCACCAGGAGATACTCTTTACTCAGATAATAAAGAATACCTAAACAGCCTATAAATAGTATTACTCTTCCTACCACAGAAGTGGAAATTTAATAAGAATGATAAGACTGTAAAAAGAATCTCTTATAAGATATAAATAGAGTATTTAAACTAACATTATTTAAAAAAGCTAACCTATAGATACAGCCTTTAAAACTAGAGAGGTATATTAGAAATAATATATTCGAGTAGCAGAATTTATATTATTTAAGCCTCAGGCATTCGTAGTATCTCCACAAGCCTCACCCTACTTAACCTAGTTAAAATAAAACCTCACGTAGTATGCATAACCACATTTAGTTATATATAATATATATCAGATTTTACCTCCTAATTATATATAATATTAAGAAAGCTAACTAGTAAATTACCTAATATAACTCCTTTAAGATAGAAACTAAAATTTATAACCTATAAAACTATCTTAACTCTAAATTAGATACTTAAAAGAGCCTCCTTTTAGTAGCCTCTTAAGAGCCTCTTATACACAACTTTCCTAAAGTAAAAAAAGGTAAAATATCTATAATAATATCTAAAATAAATACTCTAGAGACCTTAACCTCCTCTAGTATTCTTAATAAGTTCACTCCTATAGAGTAAACTTACTCTAAGAAGTTCTAATTTCTACTTAATATGAAAGGCTGGACTTAGGCTTATTTAACTGGAAGGTGGCGCAAAATACTATTTATTTAGAACTAAGAAGTAAAAGAGAAGCTTTTATGAGTGTATGGAAAAGTCTATATATATAGTACTATATAGAGCCTACTGGGGCCCCACTTAAGGGAGGGGGTTAGCTTTAGATACTTAGGTATAGCTCTAGCTGGACATCCGGGTATAGCCTGTAATATTACCCTCCTCCTCCCTGGCCGCCGCCCGGCTGGAGGCTGTAGGCTGGATCTCTGTTGTTATCCATAATCAGCCTATATGTCACCTTATACTGCTCTAAGGCTACTATATCTGCAATAGTGTTAATAGGCTCCTATATAGGATTTATATATTCTTCCTATTTAATGAGGATCTCTTATTAGTATCCTCTCCCTACTTAATATATCCTCACAGTAAGAATACTTTTAACTAGCTATTTAACTTCCCTACTATTATCTACTAATAGTAGCAGCTAGCTATTAACTATAACCTGCCTGGGTAGTGGATCAGTAGCAGCTTTCTAGAGTAAATTTGTATAGAATTATAAGTAAATAGACTCTAAAGTATCTGGCTTTATAATATACAGTAAGAGGATTTTTACTATTATATACTTATAATATAGTTAGGTTAGTTTTCAGTTTAATTTTAGTAACTTATAGTTAGATATATTTAACTATATTTTATTACTAACTTAGTATTAATCTGTAGGGAACTAGATCTTATTTATCTAGACTTCTAATTTCTACTGAATAATAGCTATCTGTATATAGATATATATTATTACTAACTATATTCTCTTAACTAATTAGTAAATTATAATTTTACTACTATTAGGTAGTTTTATATACTTCTTAGTAACTAAAATAAGATTAATATAATATTTATAATCTATAAGAAAAAATATAATTTCTATTATATTATACTGCTAATTATAGAGAGTTAATTATATAATAAATAGTAGGTTATCCTAATTATTCTGAGACTAGTAGGTAAATATCCTTAAAACTATTTAGATCTCCTAATTATACTATTTTATAATTTTATTAGTCTGTAAATAGTAACTAATATTCAGTAAGTATATAATATCTATTAACTTATAGAATTTTTTCTAGAAGTAATTTACTCAGTTAGACTCTCTATTACTTATAATAGAGTATAATATTCTATAGAATCTATAGTAGTAACTAAGAAACTGCTAGGTATATATCTCTACCTCTATTATATTTATCTCCTCTAATATAGAAGCTTTACTTAGTTAATTGACGATAATCTAGAGGTAATAACTACCTTATCCTTTCGTGGGGGGTAAGTTAGTAATAAAATCTATTAATAGATTAGAGTGTAACTAGTTAGATATTAGTAGAAGTTTTAGAAATTCCTTCTTAGCTTACTTCTAGATATAAATACCTCTATATATATTATAATTATATATAAATTAGTGGATGCTCTATAACTATCCAGACTAGTAGAATTATTAGCTTATAATCTCTAGTATACTATTATACTTTAAGTAACTTATAGGGGAAAAGTTATATAATTTCTATACTAATCTAATTCTAAGCTTATTAAGGAGGCTATTACTCTCTTTACTACTTAGCATTTAAAACTTTTCTCTGAAAGTAAGCTATCCTAATATATTAATAGTATACTTAGTAATCTAGATCTTAATATAGAGGTTAGGAGGGAAATTACACTCTCCCTACTATATTACTATAAAGATCTATTAATATAAAAAGTTTCTCTTAGTAGTATAATTCTATATTTCTTATAGATTTAATTTTCTTTTAAAAATCTAGATACTAGTAATATCTATATATCCTACTTAGAGTTCCATAGGGATAGTAGTATTTAGAATAACTTATATTATTTATTCCTATTATTTCTTATTATTCTACTTTTTAGGAGTATCCTATTTCCTCTAGGAGAGGATGTTAGAAGCTACTATCTAGACGCCCAGCTAATATTTAAAATAAAAATCATACTAAAATAACTTCTCTACCTACTAACTCTACCTCTCTATAAACTATTATTTCTTTATAAAATACTTAAGATCCTTATAGTTAGTAAGAATTTTAAACCTCTTAATACTTTATAGCTCCATCCTCTATACTTATAAATATTCTAGTATTATAAGAAGTTTCTTATTATAGATTAGATAATTAAACTCTATAGGAGTTAGATATTAGAAGTGGAAAGCTACTGAATACTTCACTTTAGTCTTATCAGTTTAGATTAATATACCTCCTAGAGTATACTCTAAATAGTCTATCTTTACTATTATTAGAGCGTTAGGATTAAATATCTACAGGACCAGTTTTATAATAAAAAGTTATTTCAGTATAAGGAAAACTTCCTACTATTTCAGTCTCCAGTTAAAAGGAACTAACTTCTAAGTTAGATAGTTTAAAAGCTCTATAATAATATTATACTAAAATATAAAAACCTTATAGTAGTTTATAAACCTAAAGAAACTATAGATACCTTTCAGTAAACTAGAGGGAAACTAGTTAGTAATAGCTTCTAATTTCTTAAGATTATAAGAGAAACCCTTTCTAGCTATTATAATATATTTAATATACTTAACTATAATAACTAAAAACTTATACTTCTTAGAATCTAACTTAAAGTCTGTATTAGTAAGGCAGTTAAGTATCTAGTAAATTTTCTCCTTATACTCCTTTCGTAAGCTACTAATATAAATAAGGATATTATTAATATATACTATAATAAAATCATCTAGAAACTATTATAAATAGCTATTAATATACTATTAAAATATAGTAGAGGCATTAGTAAATCCAAAAAAGCATACTACTTATTTAAAGAGGCTATAATATATCTAAAAAATTATTTTCTCCTAATTTACTTTATTAATTCTAATCTTATAAAATATAGTAATAATATTAAACTTAGTATACTAGTAGGTAGTAGTAACCCTCTAGAGGGTCTCTAATATCAGGAGGAAGAAATAATAATTCTTCTTTATAATAATATTAAAAGCTTTATAATTCACATAGAAATATATTCCTCTGCCTAACTTTCTTATAAAGAGGACTAAGATACTAGCAGAGAAGCTACTTATCTTAATAAATCCCTTATTAAGTAAATCCTCTAGAATCTTCTTAAATACTAGAAGCTCCTCCTATAATATACTATAGAGAGATTCCTATAGGAAATCTAGTTTTTATCCCTTCTTATTAGGAATTAATAGAATATAGTAATCTATCCCTAGTTAACTGGGGGGTAGCTAATATACTAAATCTAAATAGAAAAAATTTAGAAATTCCTTTAAGATATTTATAAGAATATAATCCCTTAGATTTACTTCTACTTTTAAAGTTAACATTTTCTCAATATCCACTAGACTAATAGATATAACTTAGTAGAAACTTAATATCTCACTAGTATACTACATAGTATACTAACAGACAAATATAAATAAATTAATACTAAGTAGCTAAGCTAACTAAATCTCCTTAAACTATACTAACTTAACCTAATATTCTAAATATATTATTATATTATCCTTCTTATATATTATCTATTAAACTTTAGTATTATAAATAATATAATTATCTTCTATCTACAGTTACCTAAAATATAAAAATAACTATAAACTCTCTATAATATAAATATAAATTTTCTATATATAGCTACTAACTTCTAAAATTAGGATAACTACTTTCTAAATATCACTAAGTAATAACCTAATAATATATTATGAAGGGCTGGATCTGGGCTTGTTTAACCGGAAGGTGGCGTAAAATACTGTTTATTTAGAACTAAGGAGTAAAAGAGAAGCTTTTATGAGTGCGTGGAAAAGTCTGTATATATAATGCTATATGGAGCTTACTGGGGCTCCACCCGAGGGAGGGGGTTAGCTTTGGATGCCTGGGTATAGCTCTGGCTGGACATCTGGATATAGCCTGTAATATTACCTCCCTCCTCCCTGGCTGCCGCCCGGCTGGAGGCTATAGGTTGGGTTTCTATTGTTATCTGTAATCAGTCTATATATTACCTTATACTGCTCTAGGGTTACTATATCTATAATAGTGTTGATAGGTTTTTACGTAGAGTTTATATATCCTTCCTATTTAATGAGGGCCTCTCATTAATATTCTCTCCCTACTTAGTATATTCTTATAGTAAGAATATTTTTAACTAGCTATTTAACCTCCCTATTATTATCTACTAGTAGTGGTAGCTAGCTATTAACTATAATCTACCTAGGTAGTAGATTAGTAGTAGCTTTCTAAAGTAAATCTATATAGAATTATAGGTGAATAAACTCTAGAGTATCCAGCTTTATAATATATAGTAAGAGGATTTTCATTATTATATATTTATAATATAGTTAGGTTAGTTTTCAGTTTAGTTTTAGTAACTTATAGTTAGATATATTTAATTATACCTTATTACTAATTTAGTATTAATCTGTAGGGGACTAGGTTTTATTCGCCTGGGCTTCTAACTTCTGCTGGGTGGCAGCTATCTCTATATAGATATATATTATTATTAACTGTATTTTCTTAATTAGCTAGTAGGCTGCAGCTTCACTACTATTAGGTAGTTCTGTATACTTCTTAGTAATCAGGATAAGGTTAATATAATATTTATAATCTATAAAGAAAAATATAGTTTCTATTATATTATACTGCTAGTTATAGAGGGTTAACTATATAATAGGTAGTAGGTTACCTTAGTTATCTTGGGACTAGTAGGTGAATATCCTCAAAACTGCTTAGATCTTCTGGTTATATTATTTTATAATTTCGTTAGTCTGTAGGTAGTAACTAATATTTAGTAGGTATATAATACCTATTAACTTATAGAACTCCTTCTAGAAGTAACTTACCCAGTTAGATTCTCTATTACTTATAATAGAGTATAATATTCTATAGAATTTATAATAGTAACTGAGGAACTACTAAGTATATATCTCTATTTCTATTATATTTATCTCTTCTAATATAGGAACCTTACTTAGTTAATTAATAATAACTTAGAAGTAATAACTATCTTATCTTTTCGTAGGGAGTAAGTTAGTAATAAAATCTATTAATAGATTAGAGTGTAACTAGTTAGGTATTAGTAGGAACTTTAGGAATCCCTTTTTAGCCTACTTCTAGATATAAATACTTCTGTATATATTATAGTTATGTATAAATTAGTAGATACTTTATAACTATTCAGGCTAGTAGAACTGTCAGCTTATAATCTCTAGTATACTATTATATTCTAGGTAGCTTACAGGGGAGGAGTTATATAACTTCTATACTAGCTTAGTCTTAAGCTTATTAAGGAGGTTATCACTCTCTTCACTATTTAGCATTTAAAGTCTTTCTCTGAAAGTAAGCTATCTTAGTATATTAATAGTATACTTAGTAATCTAAATCTTAATATGGAGGTTAGGAGGGAAGCTATACTCCCTTTATTATACTACTATAAAGATCTATTAGTATAAGGAGTCTCTCTTAGTAGTATAATTCTATATTTCTTATAAATCTAATTTTCCTTTAAAAACCTAAGTATTAATAATATTTATATACTCTATTTGGGGTCTTATAGAGATAGTAGTATTCAGAATAACCTATATTACTTATTTCTATTACTTCTTATTATTCTACCTTTTAGGGGTATCTTATTTCCTCCAGGAGAAAGTATTAGAGGCTACTACTTAGGCATCCAGCTAGTATTTAAGGTAAAAGTTATACTAAGATAATTTCTCTACCTACTAGCTTTACCTCTTTGTGAGCTATTATTTCTTTATAAAGTACTTAAAATCCTTATAGTTAGTAAGGATCTTGAACCTCTTAGTGCTCTGTAGTTCTACCCTCTACGTCTGTAAATATTCTAGTATTATAAGGAGTTCCTTATTGTGGATTAGGTAATTAAACTCTATAGAAGTTAGGCGTTAGGAGTGGAAGGCTACTGGATACCTTACTCCAGCCTTATTAGCTTAGGTTAATATACCTCCTAGGGTATACTCTAAATAGTCTATCTCTACTGTTATTAGAGCGTCAGGGTTGAATATCTGCAGGACTGGTTCCGTGGTAAAGAGTTATTTCAGTATGAAGAAAACCTCTTACTGTTTTAGTTTCCAGTCAAAAAGAACTAACTTCTAAGTTAGGCAGTTTAAGGGCTCTATAATAATATTATACTGAAGTATAAAGACTTTATAGTAATTTATAAACCTAAAGAAACTATAAATATCTTTTAGTAAGCTAGGAGGAAGCTAGTTAATAATAACCTCTAACTTCTTAGGATTATAAGAGAGGCTTTTTCTAGTTATTATAATATACCTAATATACTTAACTATAGTAACTAAGAACTTACATTTCTTAGGATCTAACTTGAGGTCTGTATCAGTAAAGTAGCTAAGTATCTAGTAAACTTTCTCCTTATATTCCTTTCGTAAGCTACTAATATAAATAAGGATACTATTAATATATATTATAATAAAGTTATCTAGGAACTATTGTAGGTAGCTATTAATATATTATTAAAATGTAGTAGGAGTATTAGTAAGTCTGAAGGAGTATATTATCTATTTAAAGAAGCTATAATATATCTAAAAAGCTATTTTCTCCTAATCTACTTTATTAATTCTGATCTTATAGAATATAGTAATAATATTAAGTTTAGTATACTAGTAGGTAGTAGTAACTTTCTGGAGGATCTCTAATATTAGGAGGAGGAAATAATAATCCTTTTTTATAATAGCGTTAAGAGCTCTGTAATCTATATAGAAATATATTTCTCTATCTAACTTTCTTATAAAAAAGACTGAAGTATTAGTAGAGAAGCTACTTACCTTAATAAATTCCTTATTAAGTAAATCCTCTAGAGTCTTCTTAAGTATTAGAAGCTCCTCCTATAATATACTATAGAAGAGTCCCTATAGGAAGTCTGGTTCCTGTCTCTTCTTATTAGGAATTAATAGGATATAGTAGTTTATCTTTAGTTAGCTAAAAGGTAGTTAGTATACTAAACCTAAATAGAAAAGATCTAGGAATTCTTTTAAGATGTTTGTAGGGATATAATCCCTTAGATCTACCTCCACTTTTAAAGCTAACACTTTCTTAATATCTACCAGACTAATAAATATAACCTAGTAGGAGTTTAGTGCCTCACTAGTATGCTATATAGTATACTGACAGATAAATATAAATAAGTTAGTATTAAGTAGCTAAGCTAACTAGATCTCTTTAAACTATACTAGCTTATCTTAGTATTCTAAGTATATTATTATATTATCCTTCCTATATATTATCTATTAGGCTTCAGTATTATAAATAATGTAATTATCTTCTATCTATAGCTACTTAAGATATAAAAGTAGCTGTAGGTTCTCTATAATATAAATATAGATCTTCTATGTATAGTTACTGACTTCTAAAGTTAGGATAGCTACCCCCTGAGTGTCACTAGGTGATAGCCTAGTAGTATATCTCCTTATCTATCTTTTTAACTTATTAACTAGTAGGAAGTAAAGCTTCTTTATAAAGGAAGTATTAATAATAGTATAAATATTATAGTCTATATTAATAAGTATATTAATAGAGTAATCTCTATTAATTCTAATCTGAATAGTAGCTAACTATTAGTTATTTATCTGTTTTTTTTCCTATTATTTTCCTTATTCTGTTATTTCTACCTCAGTTAGCTCTAGAGTCTAACTTCACTCTAAAGTTACTTTTTTCCTGAATCTTCATTATTACTAGGTAGGATAATATTATCCTCCTGGTTATCTTTAGTATAATCTAGAGTAGCTATAGCTTTTATGACTTTTATGCTAATTTTTTTATACTTTTAGGATCTGTAGTTTCTGTGGATATAGCTTTTCTTGCTGCATTTAAAGTATTGGTAGGTATTCTAGTGGTTTCTAGAGTATTCTTTAGAGGTAGAGGAGAAGCTACTAGAGCTTCAGTATTATTATTATTTCTTAACTGCTCTAATTATTATAATATTACTTTCTGTGTTATGGGCGGCAGGTCTCTGGTGGGGTGGCTAGTAGTATATTAACGCCCCCTTTATATATTTAAGCTTCTAAGCTATATTTTAAACTTTAGATAACTAAAATCTATACTCTATAGGAAGGTTAATTATAATAAGTAGCTTCTTAAGGTGGGGGAGTAGGGTAGCTTCCAGTAGGGAGATCTGGACTATATCCAGCTATATATACCCTCTAGTGTCAGCTAGAGTTTTTTCAAATTAGGGTAGAAAAGTAGTTAAATATTTATTTTCCTTCTATCTGAAGTTTTATAGCTAGGTAATAGTATAAAGCTAACTGTTAGGATCTAGGTAAATTCTATCTAGATAACCTATAAAATTGTTTAGGTTGTAGGAGTTTTCTAGCTTTCCTACTATATAAAAAGTTTTAACTATCTACTGAGGACTAGAGTCTAAGTAGGAGTAAATTAGGTATTAGTATTCCTAATTATTATTAAAGAAGTAGTAGTTAATCTTAAGTTTAGTTTTTATCTGTTAGGCTTACGCTTAATATTCTTTCTACTTACCTAAAAACTTTAGGGGTAAGAGAAGAAGCTTCCTCTAGTAGTTAGCTATTAGTGGGGGTATAGTAATATTATTAACCTTAAAGGTTATTATCCTAATAGATGTTATTCTGGGGGTTACTAGAGTATTCTAGTGTAAGCTAGAAGTGTCTATTATAGTAGCCACCTGGGGGTTACTACTTACTATAGCGTCTTATTTTGCTAACTTATATGAAAGTTTATTAATCTTCTAGTAGAGAGGGCTTAAAATATATTGTAACTACTATTGAAGCAGTTCACTCACGGGGTTGCTACCTATAGGGGTATTCTGGGGGGCTTTAGTATCCTCTATTGTTCTTTATATTGGTTACCTGTTATATAGTGTTATATCCTAGAAGCTGCATTCAACTAGATTGTATACTTAACTAGTGGGGAGCTATACTCTACTCAGTATTATCCATATAGTGAATAAAACTAAGTTCTAAATATGTAAAAGGCTAGACCTGGGCTTATTTAACCGGAAGGTGGCGTAAAATACTGTTTATTTAGAACTAAGGAGTAAAAGAGAAGCTTTCATGAGTGCGTGGAAAAGTCTGCATATATGGTGCTATATGGGGCCTACTGGGGCCCCACCCGAGGGAGGGGGTTGGCTTCGGATGCCTGGGCACAGCCCTGGCTGGACATCCGGGTATAGCCTGTAATATATATCTCCTTATCTATCTCTTTAACTTATTAACTAATGGGAGGCAAAACTTCTTCACAAGAGAGATATTAATAATAATATAAATATTACAGCCTATATTAATAAGTATATTAATAGAGTAACCTCTATTAATTCTAATCTAAATAGTAACTAACTATTAGTTACTTACTTATTCCTTTTCCTATTATTTCCCCTATCCTATTACTTTTACCTCAGTTAGCTTTAGAGCCTAACTTCGCTCTAGAGTTACTTTTTTCCTAAATCCTCACTATCACTAAGTGGGATAATATTATCCCCCTAATCATCCCCAGCATAATCTAAAGTAGCTATAACCTTCATAACCTTCATACTAATCTTCTTATACTCTCAGGATCTATAGTTCCTATAGATATAGCCTTTCTTACTACATTTAAAGTATCAGTAAGTATTCCAGTAGTCTCTAGAGCGTTCCTCAGAAGCAGAAGAGAAGCTACTAAAGCTTTAGTATTATTATTATTCCTTAACTACCCCAGTTATCATAACGTCACCCTCTATATTATAAGCAGCAGGTCTCCAGTAAGGTAGCTAGTAATATACTAACGTCCCCTTTATATATTTAAGCTTCTAAGCTATATCTTAAACTTTAGATAACAAAAGTTTATACTCTATAGGAAGGTTAACTATAATAAGTAGCTCCTTAAAGCAGAGAAGCAGAATAGCCTCCAGTAGGAAAATCTAAATTACATCCAGCTATATATACCCTCCAGTATCAGCCAGAATCTTTTTAAATTAAAATAGAAAAATAGTTAGATATTTATTTTCCTTCTATCTGAAACTTTATAGTTAGGTAATAATATAAAACTAACTATTAGGATCCAGATAAATTCTATCTAGATAACCTATAAGATTATTTAAATTATAAAAATTCTCTAGCCCTCCCACTATATAGAAAATTTTAATTACCTACTAAAAATTAGAGTCTAAGTAGAAGTAAATTAGATATCAGTATTCCTAATTACTATTAAAGAAGTAGTAGTTAATCTTAAGCTTAACTTTTATCTATTAGGCTTATACTTAGTATTCCTTCCACTTACCTAAAAACTTCAGAAATAAGAGAAGAAGCTTCCTCTAGTAGTTAGCTACCAATAGGGATATAATAATATTATTAACTCTAAAAGCCATCATCCCAATAGATATTATTCTAGAGGTTACTAGAATATCCTAATATAAGCTAGAGATATCTATTATAGTAGCTACCTGGGGGTTACTACCTACTATAGTATCTCATTTCGCTAACTTATATAAAAACTTATCAATCTTCTGATAGAGAGAGCTTAAAACATACTGCAACTACTACTAAAACAGTTTACTCACAGGGTTGCTACCTATAGGAGTATCCTGGGAGGCTTTAGTACCCTCTATTATTCTTTATATCAGTTACTTATTATACAGTATTATATCCTAGGAGCCACACTTAACTAGATTATATACTTAACCAGTAGGGAGCTACACTCTACCCAGCATTATCTATATAGTAAATAAAACTAAGTTCTAAATATATAAAAAGCTAGACCTAAGCTTATTTAACTGGAAGGTAGCGTAAAATACTGTTTATTTAGAACTAAGAAGTAAAAGAGAAGCCTTCACGAGTACGTAGAAAAGTCTGCATATATAATACCATATGGGGCCCACCGGGGCCCCACCCGAGGGAGGAGGTTAGCTTTGGATACCTAGGCACAGCCCTAGCCGGACATCCAGACATAGCCTGTAACACTTAAAGCCTCTAAATAGATTCACACTCAGGATACTATAAACCTTATAGAGAAGAGCCTAAAAGTTTATATAACTATCTATACTCTCTATAATATAAGGATTCAAAAGTATAAATATAAGCAGTTAAACTAAACCTATATATTATTTTAAATCTATAAATATATTAGTAACATACTTAACTACTAGTATTATAATATAGAGGAGGACCTCACTGTATAGTTAATAAACCTCTATAACTACTTTAGTATTATAGATAACCTCTATCTCTAGCAAGCAGCCACTATATACTATAATATACTCTAGTCCCTTAAAATTAAGTATCTTACTATAAAAATATTAACTAAAATATAATTTCAGAAATAGTAAGATACTATATATAAAATTTAAATAGTTAGCTACACTCTCTCTATTATAGAGGTATTTTAGGTTAATAATCTTATACTCTCTCTAGCTTACTTACTAATCAAATTATATACCTAAAGCTATATACTAACAGTCTATAGTTAATTAGATATAATACCACTAAATAAAATTATCTCAACTATTATAGAGACTATATAGTAGCTCTCTAAAGTTCTCTATTAAAGCAAAATTAGCTATAAAGTATTTAACACTACTTTAGAGGCTATAGATAGTAGCTTAAATTCTCAAGATAGTAAGAGATATTTTAATAGTTTAGATAGACCTTTATACTCTCTTAAGTATAGTAAAAACCACTCACTCTCATACTATTATTATATATATCTATCACTTACATATAAGAGTTAAATACCTAACACTACAATCAAAGAGAGAATCAAATAATAAATTACTTCAAATTCAGACTTTTTAAAGAGAATCTAAAACTTCAGATAATAGTAACTATATAGCTAACCTTCCAGCTAAAATAACTATAATACTATATAGTAAGCTTATTATATAGAGGGACCTCAGTAGTATCCTCTCTAAGATTTATTTATCCTTAATTCAGATACCTTAATTTATATCTTTCAAGATATTAAGCATTTTATAACCCTCTAAGAAGCTCCCTCTAGAAATTATATTTAGTATAACACTAAGTTAGTACCTATTAAGAACTATAGAGACACTAAGATCTATATTATAACCTCAGAAAGTAAAGAAATTAAGCTACATCTCTATAATATTACTCTCTATATCTCTCTAGCTATAAACCTTATCTCCTTTTAGTAGTTATAAAAGTGAGGTTACTAGTGGGATATTAGGCTAAATTATTCCTCTCAACTACAGAGAAGTAACTATTCAGAAATTATAGCTATTAACATTTAATATAGCTAATAAGTCCTCAAATACTATACACCTCACAAGAGGTTAAACGCTCTAGCAGTATAGTTAGTATAATATAAACCCTCTCCTAGATACTATCACTACCAGAAATATACTATAGAGACTATTTAAAAACCCCTAAGAAGTAATAAATAACTTTAGCACTAGTAGCTAAGATACTCTAAGAGAGAGCCTCTAAATTACTTTATCTCAGCCACTCACAGTATTTATATTACTAACAGTTATTCAAAACATAATAGTTACCAGTCTACTTAGGGGGCATATAAAACTTACAGCATTAGTAAGGCAAAACAGATTATTTACTACGCAGAGCGTGAGAATACTTTATATACTACCCCTAGAGAGTATATTATATTCAACTTTCACCCATATCACTAAAGCTATAGTAGCTACACCTCCTCTTTAATATTTACAGACAGAACTACTAACTACTTATAGAACTTTTATCTTATAGACTATACTGAAACTATTATAACTGCAGCTTTTAACAACTTCATCTCACTCCTCAAGCGCCAGTATAACATTAATATTAAGGTTTTCAAATGCAACAATAAGGTCCCTAAATATAAGAGACTGAAAGCCACTCTAACCACTTAAGGTATTTACTTTAAACTATCTATACTATATATATAAAGTTAAAATAGGGATGTAGAGTAAGTTGGAACTATTATTAAAGCTTACGTGAAGGCTATAAGGCAAGAAAGCAAACTACCCTATAATCTCTAGCTTGAGACCTTACGAGTGGTAATATTTCTTTATAACTACATACTAACAAGCTTTTTAGGCTAGCGAATACTGTACTAGAGGCTTTATAAGGTCACTTGAAAAGATAATACTATAAAGCTAAACTTAGCCTACTTTTATATATACAGCTGTAAGTATTTTATTCTTACTACAGATACTAAACTTAAGTATAATTACCTTACTTACCTTAAAGAGTAAGTTTTTATTAGCTTTTTAGTTAGCTATATTTCAACTAACTAGTTTCAAGTATAGAATTTTTTATAAAATAAGATTATTATAATTTATAATATCTCTTTTAACAAGATAATATTTTTCAATAGAAATTTAACTTCTCTATAAGATAATTTCAAGAAATCTAATCTTAATAAAGTCTCTTATTAGTTATAAAAGTAATTAGCTATAGTAAAGCTGTATAAAGCTAGCTTAAATACTTACTTAAATTTAAGTAAAAAGCCTAATAAAGTAATTTACACTAAAGATATAGAGGGTAGCTATAAGAGCTTAAAGTCTTATATTTACACTATAGCTAACTTTAAGCTTTCTATAATTTTATATAAAACTATAAAGTTTATATTATTAACCTCTCTAGAGTTACCTACTATATTCTTCTATAATCTTATTTATATAGATAAGACTGTAGGGGGGTAAGGAGATTAGGTACCTCTAGAGAGGGTTAAGTGCGAGAGATAGATAAAACACTACACCTAAGTAGCTGGGAGATCTTTATTTAAAGTTACCTTTTTAACTGGCGCCCTTCAGTTATTTTAAGATACTTCTAGATATTTCCGCCTGTAGTTATAGAATTATGTAAGTTATCAGCTAGAGGGGGTTCCTGAGGTTTAAACTTTAAGAAAACTCTAAAAAGTTATTATAAGTCTGAAAGATAAATTTCAGCTAGGAAGTAAATTAAATAGTAGAGAGTATTTAAAATATAGGGAAGTAGAAGCTTCTACTCTAGGAGTCTTATAGTAGAGGTTATTACTATTATCTATATCTCACTTAGTAGTATTTACTTATCTGTATACTGAAGCTATAATAGCAGCTGAAAAAGTTTATCTTGGGAGTTATATTAAATTACGCTCCTAGAGTAAAGTTAGTAAAGCTCTCGCGAGGAACTTAAAAGTTCTAAGTTACTACTAAGTTTATATTTATAAGCTTAATAAGTATAAGTATCTTATTAAAATTAAGATTTAGCTTATTATTTATGGAAACTAATAACTATAAGATAACTGTGAAATCTATATAGTTACTCTAGTAGATATATCTTTTTAAATCCTTATAGTAATTACTAATTATTTTAATTTTAAGCTATTTTAGTATAATATAGTTAATATATTTATTTAAATAACGTTTAATAAGGTAGTCTATATAGAGATACTACTTAGTTATTGAAAGTTTAGAAAGATCTACTATCTGAATAAAATACTTTATAGCTTTTGAAAGTCTTCTCTCTTCTAGTAGTATTATCTAGAGGTAGGTTTTAAATATTTTAGTTTTAAGCCTACTGCGGGAGAGCTATGTTGCTAGCTTAAGGAGTATATTATTTTCTTCTTTTATATTAATAACTGTATACTTTCCTTCCCCTCAGATAAAATATCTGAAGTACTTATACTATTAGTAGACCTCTAAAAGAAATATTATCTTGAGGGAGGTAAAGATTTATAGTAGTTCCTCAGTATTAAAATTATTTAAGATTAAATAATATAATAGCTATAACTCTCTTAAGTGGTCTATATTAAAAAACTCCTTAAGTGTCTTATAAAACGTATGCAGTATATTAAATAGTTTAATATTCCCCTCAGACCTAAAGAACTCCTCCTATAGTGTAATTAAGCTTCCTATATAGAGATTAAATACTACTAATAAGATATTAGTTTTATTAATTATATTATAGTTATAATAAAACTAAATATTATTTATATAGCTAGCTAATTATCCTATTTTAATTAGAACTCTGGAAATAACTACTAAGTTGAGACTGAGTGAATAATATGGTATTTTAGTAAAACTAAGGATCTCTACCTTAAGTTTAGCTGTAAGCTTAGTAATCTATAGGATAGCTTTATTATTACTATAGATACTAGCTTTATGGATAATAGTGAGGATTAAAAAAGCTTTTAGGTTTATATTATATATCTCTTTAGTAACTTTATAGTGTGGTAAGCTAATAAATAAGATATTATAACTATCTTAATAACTAAAGTAGAGTTCTTAGTATTATTATAAATAATATAAGAAGCTATTTTCGCTAGCTACCTTGTTACTATACTTTAAGTAGACTTTATAATAAATATTTTTAGTAGAGGTAAAGTATATAAGTTTTATCCAGCAGTCTGAATCTAGTATAATAATTAGTAAATAATATATCTTATAACTACTAAAATAGTGTAACTATATATAAAATTATAGTATATTAATATTTATAACTACTAGCTATAGTAAGAAATTTAGTGAGGATATTTTAAAGTTAAATATATACTCTCGGGAGACCTTATAGCTGATAGCCTTATGAAGCCTCTCTGAAGCTGCTAGTTTAGTATTTTTATTACTTAGATTAATATAATAGACTAGTTAAACTACCTGAAAGTGTAGTAAGAGGAGGAATTTTAAGAGATACTATTTACACTAATATTTAAAGATCTTAATAAGGCTCTTAACTACTAATTAGGATTTATAGATCCTAACTCTAACTATAATATAATTAAAAAAAAGCTTAGGGGCGCCTAAGGCACCTAAGGCGCTAGAAGGTACCTTTTACCCAGATAGTAAGGAACGCCTGAATAGCCTGTAAATAGTGTTACTTTTTCTGCTATAGGGGTGGAGGTTTAATGAGGGCGATAAGGCTGTAAAAGGAGTCTCTCACGAGATGTAAATAGAGTATTTAAATTAGCGTTATTCAAAAGGGCTAGCCTACGGGCGCAGCCCTTGAGGCTGGAGGGGCGTGTCAGAAATAACGCATTCAAGCAGCAGAGTTTGCACCATTCAAGCCTCAGGCACTCATGGCGTCTCCACGGGCCTCGCCCCACTTAACCCAGTCAAAATAGAGCCTCGCGCGGTGCGCGTAGCCACGTTTAGTTACACACAATACATCATCAGATTTTGCCCCCTAATTACGTGCAACATTTTGCTTCCTCACATACGCTCCCTACGGCCGCGATGCCTTCGCAACAGTTATGAGCCCAGCTTTTTAGATGACCTCGTCTCCCCTCTACGCTACTAATTAACCAATTGAGGCCTACGCTATACCGTCTATGTGAGATACCTCTTACAGCGTGAGGTGCGGCCCTTGAGGAGCCTTTTTATTAGCCCTCTTGAGGGGCCTCGCGTCGTCTCCCCTCCTCTCAAGGCGCCCTTGCCTCGTCTCCTCTTGAGATGGCCTTGCGCCATCTCCCCTCCTCTTGAGGCACCCTCGCCTCATCTCCTCTCGAGATGGCCTCGCGCCGTCTCCTATCCTCTTAAGGTACCCTTGCCTTGTCTCCTTAAGGCACCCTTGCCTTATCTCCTCTCCTCGGGGGGCGGCATTCTTATGCTATCTCCCTTCTTTGAAAAACAACGGGGGCGGCACTCTTATGCTGTCTCTCCTCCTCTTAAGGTATCCTTACCTCGTCTCCTCTCGAGGCACCCTTGCCTTATCTCCTCTCCTTAGGGGGCGGCACTCTTATGCTGTCTCCCTTCTTTGAAAAACAATGGGGCGGCACCCTCTCGAGGCGCCGTTGCCTCGTCTCCTTTCCTCTTAAGGCACCCTCGCCTCACCTTATCTCTAGAGGTAATATGTCTCCCACCCACCCTCCCTCCCTCTTCTTTACTTTACTTTGCTCTCTACCCTTTTAAAGCCTTTTTTTAAGGTTTTTCCAGACTGCATATAAGTTTGTGTGTGATCTGGGGGGGTGGAGAGAGCCCTGGCCCTAGCTAGGGCCCCTGGTCTCAGACCAGGGTATAGAGCGAGGTTAGCGTCTGGCATGCCAAATGCCGAGGCATAGAGGGTATTCCCATGCTCCGGAAGAGCACTCAGGTATTTACTATCCCAGTGCCTTCGTGTAGGTGGCTACTATATGGTGCCTTCACACCTATATATAAACCTTCGCCCCGCTGAGGGGATTCACGGAGGGATTGCCTAGGAATACTACCTATAGGGCGACCAGAGTAATCTGAAGAAGGCCTAGCCTTATGTTACCCAGAATAGCGCGGCCGTCTTGTACTGGGAATACAGCCGGACGCAGGGCATCGGTTTTAACCTGTAGCCTTGGAGGCGACTGTTTGCATGGCTACCCCACGCCATGGTTGTCCGAGGCCAGAAGGCCGCTTCAAATGAACGCTGGAGACGTTTATGAGAGGCAAAAAACACTATGTTTGCTTCGTGGGCCCTGGGGAGGCTCGAAAACAAGCGTACCGCTTCGAATGGATACGGGAGACGTTCGGGAGGGGCAACACCAAGCCTCACGCTAGCGTGAGACGGTTGTTTACGAGTGGCATGGCCGCTCAGGATTATCATTCTTGGCCGTAGGCCTCAAGGGCTCGAACGACGTTCGCCCCATATACCTACTTGGGGGGCGTCAACGCCCGTAACAGTCATTCAGACATCTCTTTTGTACTTAGAAACCTAGATAAAACCACTGGGAATAGCCTCATCAGACGTAAGACGACGTCTTGCGCCTGGGGGGGTATGTCGCGAAGCAGCATACGCCACGTATGTGGCTAAACGCCGCTCCACAGCCACGATCCGTAGGGTTAAAATACCCTTCAGATCAGGCATCCCACACGTACCAAAATCAAGCCTTTTTGCTTCCTCACATACGCTCCCCTACGGCCGCGATGCCTTCGCAACAGATAGGTACACGAAGAAAGTGAAGACGGTAGGAAACTGCAAAAGACACAATCATTTGGGAGAAACTACAGCTGATGCAACAAATATAACGTGTTCAACGGCTTTGAGGGCAAAAGGAGGAAGAAACGGCTTCATACTGAAGCATCAAGTGTGATTCCGACACCGAGAGTCGAACTCGGGGCTCTCCGGTGAAAGCGGAGTAGGTAAACCGTTACCCCATGCCGGATGTTGGTTGGTTGGTTGACATTCCGCCTAAACATTTTCCCTATGAAAGCTACATTTCTGTGGCTTGTCAGCAACCACACGGCAGTCCACCACTCTCATTTCCATTAAGGTACCTCAACTTCGTTAGCCTCAGAAATCTGTCATGGATTGACGTCACTACAGGTGATACATGACTATCGACTATGTAGCCTGACAGAGTTGTAACTGATTCGATGGATATACTCATTACCGATATGGCGAAGCCAAATACGAGGTGCCTAGCATAAGTCTTACGGCCTGTCAGCGAGCAAGGCATACCGCAAGCTTGCTATGAGACAGACTGAACAGGCAACATATTCCAGATTCTTTAGGGCCACCTTAAATAGAGCAAGTTTCCCCGTTGGCTCGAAAGATCACCCGGACTTCGGCCCAGATTGCCATCACCAAGACCAAGACCCGCGAAGCGCCGAGAGCCACCCTTTGAAAGGTGTCAGTTGCGTCCGTAAGTAGGCGAGTCTTGCTACATACCAAGAGTCACGACAGCAAGATTGGCATTCAAGCGGAAAGTGAAGATGCGCAGAAGATCCAATGGCATCTACCACATCTTTGCTCTTTTCATGGACTTGCTCGGAATATGGAATAACACCGGGTGATCACGAAGGGAGCAAAAGAACATAGCTCCGTTCTGGGTACTTGACATTGTACAGCCATTCTATTTTTGGATGTCACATGGTGAAGTGAGGAGTCTTTAGGCATTGTGTCTTAGAAAATAAACAAACAAGAGAGAAAACAGAGTCGATATACTCAAATACTTTTCCAAGGACCGCGGTACTTTCTTAAAGGATTCATCCCGCTCAATCTCATAGACCAAAACATCAATAGTTGGCAGGATTCATACAACCCGGTTTTCGGCTTCATCTTCCAGGAAATAATACCACGTCCATCGCATACTCCGGCCTACAGTCCGTCTTACAAGGTCACCGTCTCCGCATCCCGAAGCCCTACTCCACGACTTAAGCTGGTCCCCGAAGGTACTGCATAAGGCAAGAGAATGGTTCTCCCTTGACACTTCACGACCCACAACCCTCTCGAGACGGTCCACCAACCATGCTCTCAGTGGGCACGGCGTCGGGTTGGCCAAGTTGACCGTGAGGCCGCTATGGACATCTCTCGGTTTGTCTTGGACCTCGTGCTACTCGGGCTTGAGGTTGCCCTTTGAGAGATTGAACATGCCGAAAGTGAGGCAAATACGCATGTAACAGTGATCTACACTTGAAGGCTTGAATAAAGTAGGTATAAAACCGTCCCCTTCACACTTCAGGTAGTTCTTAGTATCCCATAATCCACCACAGACCAAACTGCAACTCCTTCCAATCTCACCAACCCAAGAACCTCGTCCAAGATGCAGTTCTCCACCATCATCACCCTCCTCGCCTCCGTGGCCGCCGTCCATAGCGCCGCCGCCGCCTCCCTGATCAAGTGCCAGGGCTCTACTGCCGCGCAGTGCGCCGCCATCAAGGCCCAGCACTGCAGCAACACCGTGGGTATTCTCTCCCACACGAAGGAGTATCACAAGCTATCCTGAGAACAACGTATGCTGACTGAGATTTGTTTCCCTTTAGGGCGCTGCTTGCCCCATCGGATGCCTGTGCTCGTAAGTCAAGCCAAGCCCACTCAACCTGTGAAACGAAGAGACGGGAAGTGAGAATTTGCTAACTGTGCGATAGTGGTGACAACCTACCCAACGGCAGGTGCTGTGCTTACACTTAGTAGTCTCATGTCCGGCGAATGCACATCCAAGTCATGGCTCTGGTTTCTGTGGCGCAAAAAGTCGTGTTATATGTATTCATAGTTCATCCAACCGAAGCCAAACATCTAAAAATCCCTCATAAACTCCGCCAGCGTGACCGGTTTCCTGACAGCATTATTCAGCCCTTCGTGGAACGTGACCCAAACTTTGATGTCTTCCTTCTCATAATGCTGCTGCCTTCTTGTCTGCGTGGTGCCGTTGGGATCCACCTCGCCCAAGGGCCGCGTGGGGATGACCCTTCCGAAGAAGTCCTTTTTCACGCTCGTATCTGGGGTCTTCTTGACTAGCTTCTTGATAATGCTTCCCTTGTCCACCTGCGCGGGGGCCTCATCGTGTCCCAAGGGGTTGCCCATCTTGAACCGCGCCTGACGTGCTGCGTTCTCGCGGAGGGCAATAGTCTTTTGCAGTTCTTGGTCCAGGGCCTGCCGAACGGCGTAGCGGGTAGGCGCTGAACTTCCGAGAAGCAGGTTGCCGGCAGTCTCGTAGATGGCGAGCGCGTCGAGATCACTGATCAAAGTCAGTTTGCGTCAAGGTTCAAGTAAGAAAGCACCAATACTCACGGTTCCATGCGATACACCCACTGTGGGTTCCTGTCCACCACCGAGTCCGACTCGATCTTGCCTTTGATCAATGCGATCCCGACTTCAGCCATGATCTCTGCTGCTCTCTTGACCATGGCTTTTTCCGTGTCCTTCCGTACACTGGCCGTGCTGGCACCGCTGCCGCCAATAACGACAGGCTTCACGTCCGGCGACACCATGCGGACCAGATACGGTAAAAAGTCCATCGCCACATCTTCTGGGCTCCTGAAAGATCGCCCAAGTGTCGGGGCAAGCTGCGCCTGTATGGCCTGCAGCATGGACCTATTCTCCTTCAGCGCCTCATGAGCCTCGAAGTCGGCTCGGGCACCAGAAAACGGAAGGGGCGGCTCTTCTCCTTGGTCCGCCTCTGTACCCCATTTCTTATCGTACCCAGCCGTGGGCTGGTACTTCTTGGGAGAAGCGAAGAGATGGTGACAAGCCAGGATGGGTTGACTCAGGTAGGGCGCCAGCTCCCACTCCTGACTGAAGAAAGTGCGCGACGAGCAGGTATCCAGAAAGTACATCCAGTCGTATGCCTCGTTGGGCTTCGACAGGAAAGAATCGTCATTGAATTCTCGGTTTGGGTACTCAAGAAAGATGTCGGTCATGATCCGGTCGACTTCTCCGCTGGTATCAACCATGTGCCGCAGTCGCTCCATGGCATTCTTCTTATGGTGTTCGGCGAATCCAAGTTGCGCCTTGGGCTGCTCGTGCTTGTGCTGCAAATGCTGTGACGTGTCTAGGGCTTGTTTCGGGAAACCGCCGCCTTCTTGGAAAATTCGCGTGACGATGTCTTTCGAACTCCCGCGCCCAAGGCCTCTCGCACCGCCGCCGCCGTTATTGAGGTCGTGAAGAAGATTTTTCTCGAGCCACTGCCTCGTCAAGCGGTCCTTGAAGCCGGCGGCAGTCTTGAAGCGTCCAGCTACCCATTCGCCGACTACCATGACGCCACGCAAGTCACCCTCCACGCCGCTCTCGGCACCTCTTTTGGCGTCAATGCCGCTGGTCATGCCCCAGGCGGCCTCGCAAACCTTGCGGGCTGCGTCCTTTTCGCAAGGGATGCCTTCTTTATCAAAGACCGCCTTCAACCGTGTGACGACGGCATCAATGGTTGGCTTTCCCACGTGGATGATCTCAGCCATGCCCGATTGACGAAGCGGCCTCAGTGACGGCGCATAAACATCGTTGCAGATGAGAATGAGCGGCCGCATCGACCTAAAGTCTTCTCCCTTCTTCTTGCGATTGCTATTGGATCCGCCAGAGGCGTTCTTTTGATCCAAAAGTACCAGGTCAATCAGAGCCTTGACGAAGCCGCCCTCGCCAGAAGCGCCAGCACCACTGACCACGCCGTCCACCTCGTCGACGATCACACAAGCCGGCCGGGCAACCTTTTTCGGCTGCTCTCCGTCTACGGCCTTCTTGTTCTCCACCGTCTTGACACTCTCCGTCCCCAATGAGGTTCGTATGCGGTTCTTGACGACGTCGCGACTTCGGTCGTCACTGGCGTTGATCTCCATGACCTCGTACCCGGCTTGCTTTGCGCAGACGTGTGCCAGTGTAGTCTTTCCCAGACCAGGGGGTCCGGTCAGCATGAGAATCTTCTTGTGCGGCTTTTCCTCGTCCTGGGTCTGCTTCATTCCTGGCCTCCGCACGATAGGAGCTTTCTTCGCAATGCCGGGGAAGACAATCGGGTCCCAGCGCTTCAGCCAGCGGAGCACCATGCGGTTCGTTCCATCGTCACCGCAAAGATCCAGAAAGTTCTTCGCCCTGTACTTCTCGGTCCAAAGCAGAGCCTTCTTTACCTTCTTCCCCGGTTCCGGCTCCTCGACTGACCGCACTGGCACGTCGTTCGCGGGTCTCGGGGTCTGAGCTTTTTCGGTCGCTTCGCTCTTCGCCTTGTCGATCAACTCGTTGATGGCAATGCCATAGTATGCACGCTTGGCTCGACCTTCTTTCGTCTTGGATCGTGCGGCCACAATGCTCTCGTACGACGTCGCCGTGCCCGGCTTGCGGTGCTTGATCGTAGTTGTCGCGCCGGCGCAGGTCGTCAGCGTGTATGTTCTCGTGCTTTGGAAGATGGAGGGTCTTGATTGAAGAAGTGTCGCCGCAAGACTCTGAGGGACATCGAAAGGACCAGATGGTGTTACATCGATAGGCGTAGGGGTTGCCGCCTTCGTGGTTGTAGGCGGCTGCGACGGTAGGAGATCGGGAGTCGCATCCTCGGAGAAATTGGCAACGGGTGCCGGACGCTGGATGCGAGAGCTAAAGTCTATAATCTGCTTCTTCAAAGGAGGTTGTTGTGACTCGGGTTCATCGTCGGAATCATCGTCTAATAGAAATCCGCTCTTCGTTTTCGGCTTGGGTCGAGTCGGTTCGCGTTCGGTAGGTCTGGCGCGCTTCCCTGCCGGCGGTGATGAAGTCGCAGGGAAGGTTATTGGTGAAGACGCACTCGGCATTTTGGACAATTGCGAAGAATAGTTGAAGAGCAGCCAGTTCGTGATATCGTCCAGGACTGTGCGACTTCCCAGATGTCGGAGGTTGCGTCGCTGCGGTGACAATTAATCTTGACAGAGGGAGACGCGACTTGACGCGACCCTGAACGCGTAAAGGGGGTGTGGGGTCTACTCCTACAGTGTCATCCTGTCTGGTGCTGCTTACACACTGTGCCTGTGCCGATGACGTGGGGTGATAAACCCAGCAGTTATCGTCGGCATGTGCGGATTGATGCAAAGTTGACGAGTCCAGAGATGACTGTTCAAGAAACCAATGGAGGCTTTCTCCAAGTAATCCGATATAATCGAGTATTATCTTTACTTGATCAAGGCGACACTGTTAGCCTCTGAAGGGTCCCAGACCAGACACGGCCATTGCCTTCAACGATGTCACACGTAACCTCAGTGGCACTTGAAATGAAGTGCCTTGACATCTACATCATCTTCCCGTAGTCATACACGTCTCTAAAACCATTTGATGTGTCTTCACTTCTCGCTGCTCACGCCCATCTCCCGCAGGAGGGCCTGATACTCCCTCGCCTCCGCCACCATCTCATCCATGCTCCTCGCCTTCCTCATCGCGTCTTCGATTCTCGCAAACTTGCCCCCGGGTTCCGGTCTCCTGCCCAGTTCCGCATCCCACAGCTTTCCTCCGACGTTGCCATCTTCATTTGCCATCTGCTCGTAGATCTCGTCCCGCGGGCCCGCCCCGTCTTTGCCTGTCTCGCCCGGGATGCGCGGGATGATGTGCACATGAACGTGCGACACCGTCTGCCCCGCGTCCGCGCCGTCCTGCACAGCAATGTTGAACGACCCGGCCTCCGGCGCTGCTGGTGAGTCTTCCGATGAAGGAAAGTAGCGTCGCGCGAGCATCTTCTGGATGAGCTGGGTAGTGGTGAGGAGGTCCGTGACCTCTGCCGGAGGCAGGTCCGTAAGACGCTTGTGAGGCTTGAGGGGGCAGACGAGGACGTGGCCAGGCAGGAGGGGCTTGAGATTCACAAGGGCGAATGAGTGAGCCGTCTTGAAGAAGACCTGTGATGGGTTAGTCGTGAGATATCCACGGCCCAGAACGGCCAGTGAGTTTGAGCCATGCAATATGGATGAGATTCCCTGCTGAGTGAGAGTGTCGCCTTACCTGCCCAGTCACCTCAAACGGCCCAAAGTGAATCTTCTCCTGCGAGCTCATCTTTCGTCGACAATTTGTGTAGCGTGCCCTGGCAATTCTAGCAGCGAATGATCTCGTACTGTACATAACCAATTACGACGGGATTGCACGGAGTATGTGGTAAATAGGCCAGGAGCTTATTGAATCGGTGTTGATTGTGGCTCAAGGGTGGCAACGAAGTGAAGTGGAGCAGAACTCAACCAAGGAATTGTTAGTAGCATCGATGAAATATTGTGGCGTCATCAACAGCGTCGAAGCTAAACAAACTCTCAATGTGCGAACCACAACACTTGCTTGGCAATACTAGCAGGAAATGCCTCACAACACTAAAAAAGAATGCTAGATTATCGAAAAGAGGCCTCAGAGATGAATAATTATTTTTCTACCCGCCGCCCAATGTTTATTTTGACCCCCATAGATCCCTTAGTCCTCTAATAATACAGAATTACACGCTTGGATAAACGACCAATCCATTATTGTGCCAAAACCTTCTCTTGGGTGGTGAAAAGCTTTGCTTGCTGACCCGCAAAGAACTTCTTGGACTCTGCGCAGCGCTCGCTCGTGCAACCAGGGCAGCGAAGCTGCATCTGCGGCGAGCAAGAGATGCCGCTGTCGAGGTGCGCCTTGGCGATATCGGCCAGGGCCTTGATGAAAACAGGGCTGCCGTTCAGACTCTCGACACGCTTGACGGTTTCGGGCGAACCAGAGTCTCCAATGACCTCCAGGTCCAGCTCGTACAGAGTCTCAATGTGGTCGGAGGTGAAGGCGATGGGAATAAGCACCAGGTCCTTCTGACCCTTGTGAACGTAGTTCTCGACCGAGTCCGAGGTTTGAGGGCCCAGCCAAGCGGAGGGTCCGACCTGCGATTGCCAGCACAGGCGGTAGGGGTTGGAGAACTTGAGGCGCTGCATGACGGCGTAGACGGTGGCGGCGACCTCGGCAGGGTAGGGGTCGCCTCTGTTCACCACGGACATGGGCAAGCTGTGTGCCGAGAACAGCAGCACGACATCCTTCCGCCTCTCCTCGGGGTATTCTGCGAGCTTCGCCTCGATGTTTTGCGCAAACGCCTCCACCAAGCCGGGATGGACCGGCCATCTGTCAATCACACTCCACGAGATGGTGCCGTCGCCCGGAGTGGCCTCCTGCGCCGACTTGCCCTCCAGTCTTTGCCGCCACTTCCAGAGCTCGTTGATGCTGCTTCCCGTGGTCGAGCACGAGTATTGTGGGTATTGCGTAAAGGCGACGGCTCTTCCGCCCTTTCCGCCACCAAAGCCATCCTCCAATAGTTTGTTGTACATCTCCTCGGTCAACGGATCGGCGTAGCGGAACGCGACGTAAGGCTTATGCGGCGCCGTCTCCGGGGAGATCTCGTCGAGGATCTTGCACATTTCGGCGCTCTGGTACTCGGACCACTTGCGAATCGGGGAGCCACCACCAATCTCTGCGTACTGCTTCTGGATCTTGGGGGTTCTGCGTTTCGAGATAAAGGGGCCAAGGTAGTTTTGGAAGCGCCCGAGAGGAATCAAGTCGCCGTCAGCCTGTAGATGGTCAGCTTCTGTTGCAGAGCGCAATCGGACGAGCGTCGTACGAAAAGTCGGCTGAGGAAGTCGCCAACTTCGTCTGTCGTAGAGGGGCCGCCCATGTTGAGGAACACCATCGCCGTCGGGCCCTTGGATCCCGCGGAGTTTTGCGTAACCGGAGGAACAGTAGCCATTAACCTCGATTGAGACGTCGACTGCTTCGGCAGCGCCATGGCGAGGGGAGCCACGCCATGACGCGCAGAGGTTGTCGCCTTGGACAAGCTCCTGGAAAGCTGCCCTGTTGAGTACTTGAGCGCCATTGCTCGATAATAACGGCAGGAAATGTCGTAAACTGCGCAAAGGACACGGATTGAGGCAAGTTGTTTGAAAAGGTTTAATGTGCTCTGGCAGAAATCGTAGCTGTGGCGATCATGAACCCCTGTTAGACATGGTCGATACCGGCGAGACCAGGTGGGCTTACAGCTTCGATGACGAGGGAAATCCCGATCTGGGCCAGCTCGGGGTTCGGTACTCTTGTATCCCTGCAGGCCCGAGGTGATACAGAAGTACTTCTGAAACAAGGGCTTTCTCGCCTATTTCTGGTGGGCTGTTAAGTAACGACTTAGCCCAGCCTTCATGAACCAATCAGAAGCTGCGTAATCTGAATAGGGCGTCACCAGTCTCTCGACAGTGACGGTGATGGAATACCTACTCATCGAGTGTCGTGATGCCAGCAATGAAGTTGCTCTAGTAATCGGTCTTTACATTTTCAGTTCGCCGTGTTTGCCCTCGCGTCCCGTCGTCATCTTTGACCGTTTCGCCTGCCAATTGTCTTGACGTGGTGGTGAAACTGCTCGAACCAATGGGAACGCTTGAGCTCTGATGAGTGGATCCAATGCTCGCTGTGGTCACGTGGTCCCGTGCCCAAGCTCCAACGCGCTGGAGCTCCCTTGAAGCTCGTAGGTCCCCCCTTGTCGCGTCTGCTGCCTAGCTACTGTGGGTAGGCTGCCTCGAGACAACAACCACAACCGAGGCACTGTTCAACACAGCCATCTCTTTCACCCTCGCATCAACATCACTTTCCCTCTTTGATTTCAATGCACTGGTATTAAGATGGCCGACCGTGAAGGGTACCGCAGAGATGATGATGAGGAAGAGGGCGAGGAGGAGCTCGATGAGACCGTAAGTAAGACCGTGCCAGAGCTATCCACTTACAACTGACCATTCCCAGGACTACAAGACTCAGAAAGATGCTGTGATATTCGCAATTGACGTCAGCAATTCCATGCTGCAGCCACCTCCAGCGTCCAACTCGAAGAAAGCAGACAAGGATAGCCCAATGCAGGCTGCCTTGAAATGCGCCTATCAGTTGATGCAGCAGCGCATCATCTCCCACCCCAAAGATATGATGGGCGTACTCTTATTCGGCACCGAGAAGACCAAGAATGATGTTGAGTTCGAAGCGGAAACGGGAAAGACCAGCCAAGGCTATCCGCATTGCTACATCTTTACTGATTTGGATGTTCCCGCCGCAGAGGACGTCAAGGCGTTGCGGACGCTCGTCGGAGCTGACGGAGAAGAAGCCGAGGACGAGGACGGGGTCTTGGAACCTAGCGAGGAAGGCGTGCTGATGTCGAACGTCTTTTTCTGTGCGAACTCACTGTTCACCACCAAGGCACCTAATTTTGGCAGCAGACGACTGTTCATCATCACCGACAACGACGACCCCCATGGGGGTGACAAAGAGGCCAAGGCTGGTGCTGCGGTGCGTGCAAAAGATTTGTACGACCTCGGCGTTGTCATCGAGCTGTTCCCAATCACTAGGGATGACGACAAGTTCGACATCAGCAAGTTCTACGATGTAAAAGAACGTGAGCCTTGCGCTGTCGCAATCGCTAACAGATGCAGGACATTATCTACCGGGACCAATCCTCCGAAGCAAACCTGGCCGAAGTTCGCAGCTCCAAGTCGGGGGACGGCCTCTCTCTTCTCAACTCCCTCGTCTCCAACATCACTTCCAAAGAGACAGCCAAACGCTCCCTGTTCTCGAACCTTCCTTTCGAGATCGCGCCCGGACTGAAGATATCGGTCAAGGGCTACAACATACTTCACCGTCAGACCCCGGCCAGAACATCCTACATCTGGACTGAGGGTTCAAAGCTCCAGTTCGCCGTTAGCGAGACGACCAAAACGACGGCAGACGAAAATGCACGACCAATAAAGAAGGTGGAATTCAGAAAGGCTTTCAAGTTTGGTGGGGAATACGTCCACTTCAAGACGGAAGAGCAGAAGTCTTTGAAGGACTTTGGCCAGCCCGTCATCCGCATCATCGGCTTCAAGCCGCGAGAAATGCTGCCATTCTGGGCCAGCGTGAAGAAATCCACCTTCATCTTTCCCTCGGAGGAGGACTACATTGGCTCGACGCGCGTTTTCACTGCTCTTTGGCAGAAGCTTCTCAACAGCAAGAAGATTGCCGTGGCGTGGTGCATCACACGTGCCAACACCAAGCCGATCCTCGCCGCCATCATACCTTCGCCGGAAAAGACTGAGGACGAATCGGCCACACCATTCCTCCCGGCTGGTCTATGGCTTCATCCCCTCCCATTCGCCGACGACCTGCGCAGCGGCCCCGATCCGCCGAAGGAGCTTGTTCGAAGCTCCAACGAGCTCACGGACCGCATGCGCATCATCGTCCAGCAACTTCAGCTGCCCAAGGCCATGTTCAACCCCAAGAAGTATCCAAACCCATCGCTGCAGTGGCACTACAAGATTCTCCAAGCCATTGCCCTGGACGACGAGGTGCCCGAGCAGCCCGAAGATGCAACCCAGCCAAAGTACAAGGCTATCAGCAAGCGTGCTGGCGGGTACCTGGACGACTGGGCCGAAACACTGGAGGATGAGGTCAAGTGTACATTGGCCAAACAAGCCATCAAGCGCGACGCGGATGAAGAGCTCGACGAGAAACCCGCCAAGCGGGCGAGGACCACGGCGAAGGTCCCGCCGGTCTCTGGTTCTTCCATGACGGCGGCACAGCTCAGGCAACTCGTCGAAGAAGGCAAGTTGGGCAAGTTGGTTGTTGCCGCTTTGAAGAATATCCTCGCCGCAAAGGGGTTGAGCACGGCAGGCAAGAAGGCCGAGCTGGTTGAGAGGATCGAAGAATGGGTTGAGCAAAACGCGTGAGACGAGCGAAGCACGATGTTTACGACGAAGCTGTATAGTACTGGCGGTTATGATCTGTTTTCATGCGTTTGGTAGTTCAAACAGAAATTGAATTTGTGCTCGACCTTGCATGCTACTGACATTATCTTTTCTTCTCTTCATCCTGTAAAGTTAGGTTAGCTGCGCGAACGCCCTTTGCCCCAATATGGGGACGCCACGGCGTAAAACAATACAACAACAACAACAACAACAACAACAACTGACATTATCTTACGAGAGACTGGACACCGGTGAGCACATTGCAATACTCGGTTTCTTCAGAGGGTGTTTGTAAAGGACGCACTGCAGGGATAATGAGATACGTGATTTCTTGGGAGCGGATACCCAGGAGAAATGGAGTACTGCCATGAAGGCAACAGAATGTCAAGACCAATACGAACAAGTGACTAGACCAGTAAGTTGGGCACTGAACATTATCCCCATGATGAAGGCTGTGAGGGACGACTTTAAGGTGAGGAAGAAGGCTGACTTCGTATCAGCAAGACATGGTCTGATGGTGTTATGATAACAATCTTAAGACTATTCCACAAACGACAACAACGCGTCAACGCTCAATTTTGGGGCAAAAGCAATTACGCTAGAACATCTAGAGATTTGAGCTCGAAAACATTTCTTCGTATATTGTTCTTGGCCCACATGTTTGTTTCGCCAACACATCCAACTTGTTTATTCTAGGACATTCTCCGTCCTGCACATTACAGTTAACTCACCTAGACCCTCGATTTTGTTTTATTTTGTTTGGTCTCTTGAGGGTGTGGAGAGCTTCCATTATGCGTGTAGGAGAAACAACAAACATTTAGCCTTGTTACATGAACAGATGCCCCAACAATGGCAGACCGAATGTAGGTATGAGCAAGTGTCGTCTGTCATTCATTCACTTTGACTTTTTGACACAGCCGGTGAATTCTTGGTCGCCATCTCCCACTCACTTAGAAATTCTTTGACTCTTTACCAAACAAACAGCTCTTATGTTTTACATTAGACAGTCAGGAGAACGTTTCGTTTCGTTCATCACAAACATTTTTCCTTAATCCTTGGAACAGCGTCAACAGCCGACAGCATGTTTACTTTATCAACTTGGGTGTTTCTGATCATCCCATTGCTCCTTCCCGTCTCGAACGCCCTCCACATCACGAATCACACCATCGACAAGTTCATACTCTCGGATTATGAATACATCGTCGTTGGCGGTGGTCTATCGGGCCTCGTCGTCGCGAACCGCCTGAGCGAGAACCCAAACAGTACCTCGCTCCCTACCCGGACTGCCTCGCGCAAGCTAACGTCGACTAGCAACTGTGCTGGTTATTGAGGCCGGTGAGCTGTGAGTCAAATCTCAAAGCACTCATGGTATTCTGACGCATCTGACAAATATTCCAGCGATCGTCGCGAAGACTTCATCGTCACACCGGGCTACATCGGGCGCTCTCATCCTACCCCTTACGGCCACAGTGTAGCCACGACACCTCAGACTTTCCTCGATGGGAAGACGCGGGACATTAGCCAGGGCAAGGTCATCGGCGGCGGGTCCGTTATGAACGGTATGTGCTGGACACGAGGCTCGGCTGCCGACTTCAATGCCTGGGAAGAGCTCGGGAACCCGGGTTGGGGCTGGGATGGGCTCCTGCCGTATTTCAAAAAGGTGAGAAGCGTCCAATGCGGAACGGCTCTCGGAGCTCACACGCAAAAGGTTGAGAGGTACACGATAAACGTCGACGACGCGCGGCGGAATGGCTCCAACATCCACCCGGACATGGCAGTTCATGGAACCGACGGTTTGGTGGATGTCGCCTACCCTCAATATTTCTATGACCAGTCTGGTAGGACTTCTTATTGGAGAAACACATCACTTCTTTTGTCTCTGACGCGTCATAGACAATGTTCTTCGAGGGCTGGCAGAAATTGGCATTGCCATCTCCCCTGACGTGAACGCAGGCGACCCGACGGGCGCTGTGATCGTGGCGTCCAGCATGTCGCCGACCAACCAGACTCGATCCGACGCGAGAACGGGCTATTTCGACTCGTCTATACATCGTCCGAACCTGCACGTCGTCACTGGACACACGGCGACACGTTTACTCGTGGGACTGCCTGATTCTACCGGCCGTCGCGAGAATCTCAGAATCTTAGGGGTCGAAGTAAGCCTACTTCAGCCCCAGATATCTCGCTTCCTCACTGACCGCAACAGTTCTCTTCGAGCTCTTCTAGTTTCGTGAGAGCAGTGACGGCAAACCGGGAAGTTGTCCTTGCTGCGGGCGCGATACAGTCTCCCATCTTGATGCAGGTTTCGGGCATTGGTCCGCGGCAGGTCTTGGAGTCTCTGAATATCACAGTCCAGATCGACTTGGCGGGTGTTGGCAACAACTTTCAGGATCATCCCATGGTTCAGTTCCCTTTTGAATGTAGGTCTACATCTGACCGTGAACCTTGCCCGCCCAGCTAACACAACAGACTCTAATTCTTCAGTCTTTACCTCCCAAGACCTCACAGGCGACAACTTCACGGCCGCTCTAGACACATTCCTCGTCAACAAGACAGGTATTTCGCGCCTTCACATCTCGAGTCTCACCCTGTTCTAACCCTTGACAGGTCCCATGACAGCACCCTTAATCAACACCATCGCGTTCCCCTCGCTCCTAAACCACCCGGAATCTCGGCACCTCATCTCCCAGGCCCGGAACCAGTCTTTCGACTTCCTCCCCGTCGACACCCCACCCGCCGTGCGCGAGGGCTACCTCCGCCAGAAACGCCTCCTCATCTCCCACCTCTCCCGCAAGGACGTCGGCGCCTATGAGCTCCTCGCCGCGTCGTGGGGCCAGGTTTCCATCGCCAGCCAGAAACCCCTCTCGCGGGGCACCGTCACCCCTTCCTCGCCGTCCGTGTTCGACGCACCCCTCGTCGACCCGCGGTACTGCGCCGACCCGCTCGACTGCGCCATCATCCGCCTCGGGTTGCAGCTCTCGCGGAAACTCATGCGCACGGCGGCCATGGCACCTCTGCTTCCCGTCCTCGTCGACGACGCGCAGTTCAACTCGACGGATGAGGGTGCGCTCAAAGCGCGCGTGGGCACGGAGTACCACCCCTGCGGGACGACGAGCATGATGCCGCGGGACTTGGGCGGTGTTGTGAGTCCGGAGCTGAAGGTGTACGGGGCGTGTAATCTACGTGTGGTGGATGCGGGGGTCATGCCGATGATTCCGGGGGGTCATATCCAGGCTGCGGTGTATGCTGTTGCGGAAAAGGTTTGAGACTTGATCATTTGTGGCCGGGAGATGTTCTGACTGTGGTAGGCTGCGGATATCATCAAGGCTTCGAGATCTGATGATTGTGCGGGTGGCAGGCCCAAGTGGCCGCCTGTTCAGGAGAAGGCGAGGGACGCGTAGATGATGGGACGGCGGCGATAATGGATCAGTAATACGCAATGAATCGGGCCAGACGAGATAGAAGTCCGGTCAAGCATTCGTTCTAATCAATGTTTTCTGCATAATCACACTTATTCTGCCAGTTGGCCTTTGCGAGCGAGACTAGTCACCACACGAGGGCAGGTTTGTTCGAAGAAATCGACCGATAGCTGTCCTTCAAACAATGACGATGGGCTCGCCACGTCCTTCTAGCAATGTGCCCATGTCATTTAGGATACGAGGTGTCCGAAAACGAGTTCCAACAGAGGTAGAGAAACATGGGTCTACCCAGAAATGCTTCATCACGAAGTTCCATTAAACTTGGATTGCTTCAGGGTCGTCCGAACCTTGTACCCATGTCATAGCCGGTACCCTGTCAACCACGGGCTATTCCAGGGCTTCGGTATTCCTCACAGGCTTTTTCGGCTGTGTCAACCAAAAGAGTCTGATGTTGTAACTCGTCAGGGCCGACCGGCGGATCGTGAACCCTGTCTGTCTGAATCGTTCCATCGGTGCGCCACCCCGGACCGGGACAAAACGTCCATCCGGCCCGTGACTATTTCCCGACCCGACGCCGCGGCTCCATCTCGGCGCGGCATTGGTATCGGCTGCTGTAAAGAGAACCGCTTTCAGCTGCGCGGTAGACCGCCACCGTCATATATATCGTCATAGAAGTCCAGGGCTCTCTAGGGCTCTGTATATCTCGATATTTGCACAGTTGCGGAGCCAGGTCGAACTGAGAGTGCAACAATCACCTTTTCGACATGGAACAGTGGAAACCAAGACTGCACAATGAGGTGTACCCTTTCATCTATCCCCCAAAGTTCAGAGGTTCATTGTAGGGAAAAGTGGCAGTAGTAACAGGTGAGTGCCTGGGAAGCAAAGCGGTTCATGTGACCGGCGGACTGAAACCACAATCATCACAGGATCTACCGGGACCATAGGTCGCGCTATTGCTGAGTCCCACCGCCAGGACTTGGAGGATGTCCTGTCCCAGGCGGCGGCGTTGGAGGAGAACTCTGACTTGTACAAGTTGCACATCTCGTTCCTCGGTGGGTTGGAGAGTGACGGCGGTGCCGAGAATGCTGCTGCTGAAAAGCCCTTTGATTTTCCTGGCCACGCCTCTTAGGCGGTTGTTGGCTACGGCTGGTTGAGACGCCAGCGTGTGAGTGTACGTCAAGTTTGTCGGGTTACACGAGATGGTTATGTCTGTTAATCAACGTTCATAACTTTGTTTAGATTCTTGCTCGTCAACGTCTGGAAATACAAGAAAGTTGCTCATGTCAGCGTCCAGTAATCATGCCGGACATACTGATGATGTCCCAGAGATCTAAACCATGTGATTGAATGATTTGTATGACTTATCCCATGGTGTTCTTCATGGATCGGCTCAAACAAACCTCCACATGTGGGTCCGGTATTCATTTCAGTCAGTCTGCTTCCTCGGGAAAAGATATCGACAATCTTTTCACCCTTGATGTCGTCTCTCTCAGATAATGGGGCTTCAAAGTGAAGATGGAAGCAGCATCCTGAGAAACCAAGTCATTCCTATGTCGTTGCTCAGACTCGCATCAAACTTGCTGTCAAGCTTGCCAGGCAGAAACAGGCGCCTCAGCTTGACGATAGAGGCAAGGGGATGGCCGAGCCTTTGATCGCGTCCATCAGACACGTCAAGAACTCAGCACCCCATTTCCCATTCTTCCCATGACTGTCTCTCCATGACTTGAAGAGGAGCCCAGTCGACAACATTGGCAGAATATGGAAAGGGTGGTCCTCGCGAACCTATCACCAACTTCACCAACTTCACGGCCCTCTTTTCAAGAGTGGCAATGACGAGCACCACAGGCAGTCCAGCCGCATCCGCATCGTTGGCCATGACGCGCATATACCCGATGAATTCCTGACCCTACACGAACCCGCTCATCCTTTGGCTGGGCATCATCCACGCACATCTCTGTGACTTGTTACCCCCCGGTCGACGATCCAATTTCGCCCGCGGACTGGATTCCGGTCACCGCCAATGGCGCGCTTACCATGGAGCATTACCCGTCACGAGGATCCACGCCCGGGTCTCGCTGCTTCTCTTCTCTTCTCCCAACACTCTGCCCTTAGTCCATGTCAGCTGTTCAATCTCTCCAATTCAGCCGCTTCAGCCGCCCAAGACGGGCAATAATGCCGCCCAGGTCTTACTGCTTGAGCAGAATTTCTACTGGAATTAGCGAGTGAGCGAGTCCCGAGCCTGCTTGTAGTACTTATGCGGTGTGCACAACAAAAAAAGGGCACATTCCTCGGGGCCGGGCCCAGCCCTCCTCGCTTCATCACGCGCATTTCCCATTCGCGAGCTCAGGAAATGCGCGCCCCTCCATACGTACGTCTTGCATCGAAATTTGAGTTTGCACATCGTTTCCCGGATGTCGTGGACGTCGGAGAGCGCTGGGATGTGAGACAGACATGCCGGAGAGGAGTGATATCGTGGCCATCGAATTCGACACGGGATTCTCGGCCGCCAGGAGGCGTCTACTTGGTTTACAGAAGTAGTGGCGCACTTGAATAACGCGTAGCACGGATCTGTTCTTCTGAATATATCCTCGATGATTCTCATCGTAATTATGGAAATTCACTTGGCTCGCGGCGTTGGGGGCAGAAGTGACTCCTCCAGGGATGCCAGAGAAAGGTGGCTGACAGGGTATGGAATCAAGGGGGCTTCGGGTTGAGAGACAGCTCTTGGAAGCCGACGGTAAACAAGCACACAAGGCACAGTATGCCGCGTGTCTCAACTCTAAGAGCGCCGCGTATACTGTTCTGGCAATTCTTGGCATCGATCAACCCCTCGCAGGGCTCGAGGAATCGCATAGGACCATTCTCGTACTGTATCATCCTCAATCGAGCGTCTCGGAGGAAATGACGTCCTGATGAGTTGCAGAATAGAGAGGGGTGCCACTCGTCCACGTCTCCCGTCTAAAGCCGTATGAGCAGTATGTGCGAGCCATTCTCATGCTTCGAGCTAAATAGTCTTTGCAGACGCCCATCTCCCCGAGTATAGGCTTTTGCTTTGCGCCAATAGACAGCCAGTGACGTATTGACCGACCACTGCGATTCCGGAGGCTGGTCACATGATGACTCCTAGGTGAATGTGGTGTCTCACTTGGCCGAGTCAAATCATGACAGCTCTTGCCGGTCGAAGCAGTAATGAACGAAGCAGTAATGAAGCAGCGAGCCAGGACGATGGGCGAAGGCTGCCGGAACGAGATGTGAACTGAACATCCACGGACTGCTGTTTCTTTTTTGGCGGACCTTGTTTTGCGCTGAGGATGGATCTCTGGGTTGCAATGGGCACTATCGGGGTCTCTTGCTGCACAGAGTACCGAAGCCGATGTCCAACGGTGCGCCGTCACATCTTGGAGCGGCGGTCACAGGTCCGGATAACCTGGTATTACCAAGGGTTGGGTGAAGCAGATGAACCTAGGTATGACCTTCGGTCAGCCAGCTGAGAGTCCATACAAAAATCAGCAGGAGACAGACTCTCGGGGAGGCGGACTCGATCCCGAGATTGATCAACTCCACCGCGCTCTTGCTGCATATGACAGAGTTACTCTTTGAGTGGGAGAGATGCAGTGATTTGCGATATCACTGCATTGCTATTTGCCATCAAGGTGCCATGGTCTTGACGAGGGCGTGGTATTGGGACATTCGTCGATGCGAAGGATTGACGATAGTATCCAAGAGAAATAAATGATGGACGCGCTGTCCGCCAAGGGAGGGCCGACAAGACCTGCTGGCTAGTATCGCCGGTCATGATCATGGCACCCTTGCTGCGAGACTGTCCTCAGAAAACGAAGCCAGGCAGGTTTGCATGGTGGTGTTGAAGGTGTGGTGAAATGAAAGCTTGGGAGACCAGGGTTCGAATTCGATGTCGTGGACCAAGGTGCATTCGCACCTTCCAAGTGTGTATACGAATGTTATCGCGCTGAGCTTACCTAAGGCAGCCTCTCTTCTCTACCTAGGTACAGTAGGTATCCGCAGATACCTGGGTAGGTCCCTCATTGTACCAAGGGCCCGGGGGGCATGCATGGTACGGAATCTAATATTAGGGTCCGAAGGTGTTTAGCGGTCGAGGTACATGGCTTTAGGGCATACCTTGGGTGCCCACTTACCTAAGGTACCTAATTGCGAGCTGCAGGTACCTACCCAAGGTACCTAGGTACGGAGTATTGACCTGTGAGCTGGCTGTGAGAACGGCCTCAGGTGCAGGAATTCCAGTGGCGCTTGCCAAAATTTCCCATGTTCTGTTAAATGGGAAAGACACAAGCAGCATCTACGTACCTGCCTTCCCCGAACCCCAGGCGCTGTCTCGTCGTTTTTGTGTAACCATCGTTCGTTGTCTCTCTTTCCCAAGACATTCTATACATTGTTTGTTCAAGACCCGAGTCATTCTCTCGAACTTGAGATCCAGCGTTGCTCATTGGTTCGCACCCAACTCCGCCACGTCCTCGCCCATTTCCTCCATCTCAAGACGTCGTCGCTGTCTCGTTTCGTCGTCATCATCGCGATACCGTCCACCTGAGACAATTAGACACACAGCCACGCCATCGACGCTGCCAGAGTCACCGGAGACTACCTACTGCAGAGTCCCAAGGCCAGAGACAGGCACCAGATACCCGATACCAGAGAGACGAGAGACGAGAGACGACCAGAGTGTGCAAGGGTACGGAACGGAGTACAGGGAACTGGCAACCGCCTTGCGTGGCGCCTTGGCTGCCCTGTCTCTGCGCTGATCTACGTGTTCAGCAACACAAACCACACTACTCCGGACCGACGGACGAAAACCGTACCTATCAAAGTCGCATCATCTTCTGCAGGCTTTTTCGCCGACTATGCTACTTGTACTGGGGATACCCGGCCGTCGAGACCCTCCTCTTGACCTGCCCTATTCTCTGCTACGCCCCGAACGGAATACAAAGCGATGTTACACCTGGGAACGTGTCAATGTTCTTGCAAATACCACCAGTACGGACATTACATGATGGATTTCGGTGATGATACATTGAATCGTCGTCAGGGGAGCCGGGAACCTTCAGTACGGGCAGATCCGCCCGTCCCCAGGATGTGTGTCTCTGGCTATGATCTGCCCCCCTCTTTTCCTTCGTCTCAAGACTCGGCCTTGACCGCCAGCCATAGGCGGAGCTCCTCTGGATAAGCCATCCCGTCTGCAAGAATGCCTCCAGTATAATTACCGATCGTCACCCTCTGGAATCTGCTCGGTCAACTGCCGGCGGACCGATCCCCAGCGAGGCTTACTACGTACTCTTTGCTTTCTTTTCCGTTTCACGACCAAGTGTAATTACACGACTGCTGGCACCTTGTCAACTGTCGGTCGGATTCGCCTTGCCGAGCACATCGAAAAGCTTAAGGTCAACTTTGCACAGCGAGCGCTTGAAGCAAGCTGCCATGCTACGTTGCTTCGTGTTGATATGCGTTCCCGGCCAGGGTTTGCCGCCTCTGCCTACGAGCTATGCTTGCGCCTACGCATTATAGCCTCGACCGAAGCCTATCGGCCGACTGAACCTGGATAAAGATCGGTCGATTTGCTGCTCGGAAGCATGGCAGTTCCGGCACACGGACCGAGATGCAAAAAGGCGACCAAGCCAACCAAGAGAGAGACCTGGCAATTTTGACCTCGAGAACCCAAGGCAACCACAGAGGCTCGTCCGGTCCCGGGGACTAGCAACGACATGGATGCTTCGGCTGCATTCCACACGGTATTGCTCTTGTTTAGTTTGGCATGGTTCCCCATTACATGGCAAACTTACCATGCGGTACGGTTACAGACTACAACATCTGGTCACCGTTCTCGTCTTGTCGCGTCCATAACCAGACTGTTTGGCTCGTCATGTCTTATTACCTGTCAAGGCCACCGACCAATCCTTCCACCTCTCCTTGACGGGTCACTCCTTCGCCTCGGTCACATCCAGGCGCTAACATCCGGAAACCGCTGGATTCCAGGCCGGATTGTTACAGTGAGCAACGCAGACTAGGATGTGATGGCGCAAGAACATAGCCGGCTGCAACGTACCCTACCGTCATTCTCACAGACAAGCCGGGGCGCTTCGATTGCCACTGGATGACGATAATTAGTTGGACACATTCCGCCCTGCTTCTCCGCCCTGCTTCTCCGCCCAGTGTTCCACCACAGCCGTTCCCGCTGATAAAAAGAAACCCGGTCAAAAAAGATCCATGTGCCAGGATTTGCAACTGAGGAGAAGCGACCCCAGCCATGAGCCATGCGGGGCCATCGGCCGAACTCCAAGATTGGTACGGAGTATTGGACCTCTTGAGAGGGAAAGGCCCTCAGCAAAACCGCGAAAATATGCTGTCCGCCAGAGGTCTGCACTACGACGAAATGTTTTCCAAAGTCACCTAACGTACTCGGAAGGCGGGTACTCTGCGCGCAACGTTGTCTTTGATGGTGAGTTACTCACATCTCCATGTGTTGGAGCTGTCCGGATATCGTTCCAGCTTCGAGGCATCGACCTTGACCTGACTTGCGGTGCTATGTATTAGGACGCAAGCACGCCGCCGCCGCCGCCTCCACCGCTCGCTATTATAGCATACGTCTACAGACACATGCAGCAACCCCTCCCGCCAATGCCTGCTCTATATTCCTTCTGGCGCGTGGGTTGATCAGAGACATGGGGCCTAGGTGTGGCCGAGGGGAATACGTACTGGGCTCTCGCAGCGTCATCCACCAGCTCACATGCTCGCCGCAAGAACGTCGTTGACTGGATGGGTCAACTGTATCGTCCGGTTGTGCCAACTGTACCGGCATGTCATCATCCAACCGAACCAAAAGCTCGGAAAACGGCCAAGAGCACCTGGTGCATACAAAGTCACTACCTGTACAGGTATTACCCTTCCGAGGCTCGCAAGCCAAACGATACTTGGAGAGCCAGCTCGAGAACCGGGGCGAACTGTACCGAGTACGGATACTCTGTACCCATAGAGAGACAACAAGCAAGGGAGAGGCTGGCCAACAATGCTAGTTAGTCGGTGACGCCTGGCACACAGTCAAATTGGGCCGACAGCAGCACGGTCGACTCTTTTTCCCACCCTCTACGGTACATCCACGTCCATCCACGTCCCTTCCACTGCCTCCCTGCCCCGGCCGCCACGTCGTGGGAACGCGAGCTTCAGACGACCACCCAGTTGCTTATTGCTTCTTCCCGGCCGTCCATCCCTAGTGCCAGCGTAAAATCATCCATTCCTGATTCTCTGAACTGCGTCTTTCTTCCCCCAGCTTGCGCGCCGCCAGTTCTCTCGCTTTTCCCTGCGACTTCTGTCCCACGAGACTAATAGCAACTGTCCGGACACCTACAATACGTCAGCTGTCTCTATTCGCGCTCCCCAACTGATCGTTCAAGCTCCAGCCCCCCACCGCCCTCGTTCTCGCCCGCCTTCGAACACATCTCGAGACATAACAGTCAGGCGCGCCTGCTTGGGGCTTGAGCCACTCAGTAACACCCACACACTGCTCTTGCTTCGTCCATTCACTATCGCCCAAGCACCAGCTACCCGGCTTCTTGCATGTCCTTGGTGTACCGCCTAAGCACTCTTCCGCCGCTTGCAGAGCGTCGACAAACACTATCTACTCGCCCGTGGTAATCGAAGGACGCCGTATTTAGCTGACCCTGACAGAGTTCGGCTTTGGTTGTCCGGCTGCCCATCTCCTGTTGTCCTCCCATCTTGAGCTACTCCATCACAAGCACAGTCGCCCTGGCTGAGCGCGGGTCGACCAGGAGGGGAATGAGTGGTCGTGGGCACACCGATTTGTCTTATCCAGGCTGTTGTTGTAGCCCATATATCATCGTCACCATTCGCCGATTCCGTGGGTCTATAATAGACCCCAACCGTCACCATTTCAGCCCAACTGCGCATCGAGTCTATACTCTCTCCCGCGGAGAATACAGATGACACTAGAATCGGCTCTCCCGCTCATACCACGCCCAAGAGGATATTTCAGGAAACAAACGCGCCTCCGGAGCGTACATCTGCGCCCTCGATCGCGGCAGACCCTCCGGAGAGGCAGCATCTGCTCGGGTCCCAGCCCAGACTTTGTTCCGCATCCCTCGACGACGATGAGCCAAGGCTTTTACTGACAGGCGTCCAAAGCGGCAAGAGACCTTCCAGAGCCATGCGGCCTCCGATGAGATCCAGTATAGCATGTCTGAGGTGCAGGAGATCCAAGATCAAATGCGACAACGACAATTCTGGAGCGCCCTGCGACACTTGTATCAAGGCCGGCCACAAGTGCGAGTTCCCAGACCCCAACCCTTTGCCAGCGAAGCGGTCGGACCCGCCGACGGTACCGAAACAGGAAAGAGACGCAGGTCACGATCGCAAGCGCGTGAAGAAGCTCGAAGACTCAGTCCATCCTGATGGAACCGCCAAGGCACAGGAGGTGCTCTCCATGCCGTATCTCACCGGAGACATCTGGCATCAGCTCTTCGACATTTACAAGCTGCACTTCGCTACAGAGCTTCCTTTTTTACATCTTCCAACTCTCAAGGGCATCATACATGACAAGGACGTGAGGAAGCCCTCCGCGGAGGATAGCATGATACTCCTGGGCATACTAGCGCTCACGGCGAGGTTTCAGACGGAGTTGGTCAAGTATGTTGCGCACCAAAACCACGACAAGGTCGCCGGACCCAAGAGCCGCGGAGCTCTTCCACGAGCTGACCCTGCAGCTGCTTCCGAGTACTTTGCACTCGCTCTCACGGCCGCTCTGGGCCCCCTGGAATCGGCTTTAACCTCGGCTTCCGTCGTTCGTGTCCAGGCATTCCTCATGCTCGGCCTGTATAAATGGAGTCAGCCAAATGGCGGCCTGGCTGCATGGATGTACGTCGGCGTGGCCATCAGGATGGCACAGGGTCTGAAGCTGGGTTTCGGCGATAAGCCTCGGCGTGGAAAGAGGCATTCGGGAGCTTTACAACAGAGAGTGGCGCCGCCTAGGGACACCTGGAAAGACCAAGAAACCCGACGACGTACAATGTTCAGCTGTCTCATACTCGATCGACTCCTCTCGTGTGGATCCGAGCGAGTCTCGATGGTTCGGTCCGAAGATTTGCAGATTCAACTTCCGTGCACCGAACACGCCTTCGATCTCGGCCGCGCCGTGTACACCGGATTTCTTAGACAAGCCGGGCAAGAAAGGCAACCAGCATTCGACGGCAGTGTGCTCAGTCGCTTCGTACAGCTTGCCGACTTTTGGGGAGACATTACAAAGTACAGCTTCGCGGGTGGTCGTCATACGGAGGACCGTCCTCCCTGGGACTCGACGTCGACGTTTTGGCAGCTCAACAACAAGGTCGAGGCTTTCTATCGTGACCTGCCTGACGAGTTCACTTGGTCCAGTTCCAATTTTTGGATGCACGACAACAGCATGTACGTGTCGTTGCACATGCTCGGTGCGCTCTGCCGGATCATGCTGCACAGGGAATTCATTCCCTTCATCGCCCTCAAGTGTCAAAAGCCAGTTGGACCCCTGGACGAGCCGACGTTTGATCCCACCAGCGTACCCGACAGATTCTGGTACGGTAGTGCCGAGCAGGTCTTCAAGGCTGGCAGAGAAATCGTTGATCTGATTAGGACCTGCCGCGACAAACTTCCGCACTCCTCTTTGGTCATCTTTGCCATCTGGCAAGCCGCGTTTGTCGGCATCTACGCAAGACACTATCCTCACATGGACACGGAGAAGCACATGATCAGCGAGGAGGAGGCTTACGAACGGGACTCGGGAATCCACCCCGACGTCGGGCAAACGGGCTCCACGGGCATTGCCCTTCTGGCACTAACGAGAGTCGCGCCATATTTCAGCATGGCGTCGAATTACGTCTCCTACTTTAAAGACATGGATCAGTATTTCACTAGGGTTTCGTCAGAATACGCGCAGCGGCACGGGAGGCGAAGCGGCGACGGGCCTCTCAGCATCCGCCTGGGTTCCGGCGGTGGAGGACTGGAGGAATGGAGGGCCAAGGCGGACAGAATCACGAGCAACGGCATCATCGTGGATGAGGACCGGCCTTTGGGGCATGAGGGATCTGACGGTTCGCGTGCGAGCACCCTCGAGAGAGGGTCATCGTTGGGCCCCGAGTACGGGAGTTCAGACGGCAGGAGAGATTCCCGCCAGGGACCATCGTCTTTCACGGCCATTAATACGGCAGCGCATTATCACCAGGCAATGGGGGCCGAGGGATATCTCGCAGCCGGTGCTTCACAGCAATCTCCGACGCAAACGTTTACGCCCATGGCAGGGGTCCTGAGCGGCGAAGCCGCTGTTCCTACGGGCGTCGCGGGCGCCGACATGGGGAGCATCGAGTCGTACGTCAATCAGCACCAGGGTCAGCGAGTCGGCACTGCATTGGAAGACATTGAGGAGTTCACGGGGCAGATTGTCGGCGAACAAAACATGGGCGAGTGGGACCTGGTCAAACCGGCATTCTTCTCGCAAATGGCCGGCGGCAATCCGCTGCCTCGATTCAGCGAGAACTGTACCTGATGGATACGGTGTTGGATGAGGGGTAGTACTGATGAAGCATTTGGACGAACGATTCAGTCCGGCACCATGTAATTCAAACCGACACATGACCCATGGGCGATTGGGATCACGAAGAGTATCTGTCTCGCATAATTGGGCGAGAATGATGACACGATCTACCGTCCCCATTCCTCATCTGGACATGCCAGCTGGAACTAGTCAATAAGCACAGTCTCAACGAAAGCAGTCTTTGGGCGTTATTCAATCAAGTCACAAAACTCTGGATGGTACAGTTTGGGCGTCAGTCTGTTGTGTCGAAGCCAAGAATGCAAAGGACATGTCCGACGACCACACTGTCGGGTGCCCTGTTGGAGTTACACGAACCCGTCGGTAATTAAAACACCACGCCATGGCCTCGTGGGTCGGAGCGAAGTGGGTGGGTGGATGGACGACGACAAGCGACGAAAGCCAGAGTTTGCCACCAGCACGGCACTGGAATTCCAACTCTTGACACAGCTGGAATGCGTCCCAGTTGGCCGGTACGCTCCCGCGTCGACGCGACCCGCGCCGCGCCGTACACTGGAATGGGAAAGCGGACGGGTGTAATTATGTGTTTGTGCGATAGGGGGAGGGAGAGAGAGAGGCGTGACGAATGGCCATGTTGAGAATGAGGCAATGTCGGACTCCCATTCCGTTTGTTTCGCGGATTCCTGGATAATGTGAGGCCTTTGCGGCACAATCAAGCATGCTGGAGTACGTCAGGTACGGCAGTCCCAGCGAGGATAACCAGAGTCATCATCTTCCTTGGTGTCTGCCGGAAATGCGGGATAGAGGCGACGGGATCGGGTTGGGTGGGGACGCCGGTCTCGCCGTCTCGGAGCCGGATCTTCTCGCGGCTTGGTCACTACGGCAAACTGCAGAGTACTGCATACGATGAGTTGCACAGAGGTTGGCATGCAGGATGCTTCCTGTTATCCGTATGGATACGCAGTAAAAACTCCCAAAATAGCACCTCGCACCAAGACCACAGAATGCCGACAGGTCAGGTCGAACTCCCTGGCCTGGCTGCGCCAGGGGTCTGCTTCCTGCGGGTAAATTAGCTTGCTGCCTGCGAGCACCAGCCTTCCACTTGTCCCCTTGGACAGCCGCAGCTCTCGTCTGCAGCATCACGTCTGTCGAATGGGGGTTTTGGTGTGGCTTCCTACTGGAACACTTGCGCAGGAGAAACAAAAGGCAGTTCCAACTTCTTGCTGTCACCTGTTGCCCGAGAGAGGCCACCAACTGACACATCGAAAGGGTCAAGGGTCGGTCGTTTGGCCCAAGGCAGCCGAACGAGGTGGGACCAAACAAACCATCAAGCGCCATTTTCAGCTGTCAAGAGGAAGGATTCAACTTTACATCGACAATGCAAGCTCAAAGATCACCTGTGACACAAGCCTGTTTGCCCTAGCATCGGTTTTTGCTACTGCCTAACGCCCGGCGCCGTCTTCCTTCAGTCTAAACCCATTACGCCATACGAAAAGCAAGCTCGCAAGGGCCTTTTATCGGTTACCGACATCGTCCAAGCTGTGCTTCTAAGTTCTAGACGTGGAGGCGCATGTTATTGGACCTGCTGGTGGAGAAGTCATGGCCTTCGTCCCACTGCATCCTCTCTGGTCCGAGCAGGCAGGCGAGGGGATTCAGGCCATGGTTGATGCCCCTGGTGTATTTCTTCTAGCGCTGCGGCTGGACATGGTACCTTGTGCAGAGAACCTGGGTTCTCTTTGGCGAGGCTGTGTTTCCCGGTCCCTTCTTTTGGGAATCTTTTGACATGGCTGGTGGTAGACATATATCATGAGCTCAAGGACCTTCGCTTTCAGTCTGGTCTCGGGGCGCACCAAACACTTTCTGCCAGTTGCCCCTCAAGGACCGTTCATTTCCTTGCCTCGTCCTCGGATATGAAGGCTTCTCTGCTCGCCATCGCGGCCATCGCGACCACTGCCCTGGGAAGTCTCTCTCCGAATCTACCGTTCCTCCGCAAACCCCTCGCCAGACGGAATCTCGGCGGCGTTGCACCGCGCGAGCTAACGAACCCCGACGTCGTTCACAACTGCACCTTCAGACAGCTGCTCGACCACACAGACCCGTCCAAGGGGACCTTTGAGCAGCGGTACTGGTACAACGCGGAGCACTGGGGCGGCCCTGGATATCCCGTCTTCTTGGTCAACGGCGGCGAGTCGGACGCGAGCGGATACAGGTACTACCTCAACAACGGGACCATCATGTACCTGTACGCGGAGAAGTACAAGGGCGCCATCGTTCTCCTCGAACGTGTGTTGTCTCCGTCCTTGATCAAGAGTGCAACGAGCATTCTAACAACAATCTCAGACCGATATTACGGCGACTCGATCCCGTTCGACACGCTCACCGCCGAAACCTTGCAGTATCACACCGTTCCGCAGGCAATTTACGACAACAAGTACTTTGCCGAAACCGCTTCCCTCCCGTTTGCCAAAAAGGGCGGCGGCGCCAACGTGGACGATCCGCCCTGGGTTCTCATCGGAGGTAGTTACCCCGGTGCCCTGGCAGCGTGGCAGTCCGTCATCACGCCGGGAGTCTTCGCCGCGCACCACGCGTCGTCGGCGGTGGTACAGGCCATCGAGGATTTTTGGCACTTTTTTACGCCCATCGAAAAGGCGCTGCCGTCCAACTGCTCCGCCGACGTCAAGCGCGTTGTGGCCATGGTCGACAAGGTGCTGGACAAGGGCACCCGCAAGGACGTCGCGAAAATGAAGGCCGAGTTTGGGTTGGACAGTCTCCATGACGACGGCGATTTCGCCTACATTCTGTACCAACCGGTCATCTCCTGGGCGGATAACCAGACTGCCGTGTACGAGTTTTGCGACTACCTCGAGACGGGGGGCCACACGCGCAAACCGCAAGACTGGGGTGTCCGACGGCAGGGTGCGTGGGAGGGCTACACGAGCTACATGCAGCAGTACTGGAACGACACGTGCGCCCAAGGTGTTTGCGCGTGGAACGCCAAGACGGAGGCCCTCAACGCGACGCATCTGGGATCGGACCGGGCGTGGCGGTGGCAGCTTTGCAACGAGCCGCTTGGGTGGTGGCAGGTCGGGCCGCCCAAGTCCGACGGCAAGAATATCGCGTCGTCGCACATCCGCCCGGAACACGAGAGCAGAGATTGCGCGTTGTATTTCCCGGAGACCAAGGGCTTCAAGTCGGAGATTGAGGAGGGCTTCACGGCGGACATGTTTAATCTGTGGACGGGCGGGTGGGACGCGGATTTCCAGAACGTGCTCTTCGTGGACGGGGAGTACGACCCCTGGATCGAGGCGGGTGTCAGCGCGACGTCGAGACCGTGTGGGGTGGTCAAGAGTTCAAAGAGGGTGGAGAGGTATGTCATCAGGAAGGGGATGCATGTACCGGACTTTGACATCGTGGAAGGCGAGGACTATAGGAGGGTGACGAAGAGGTCGGTGGAGGCCATGGGGAGGTGGATCAAGGAGTGGAAGGAGAATAAGTGAGCAAGAATTGCATGGATGGCGGTTCTAGCATAGCGAGAGAGTTTGGGCGTAGATGAAGCGTGTTACTCATTTGAATTGCGGTCTGTGGTCATGGTTGACGGCGATGGTGATTGTGAATGGTGTTGTTGAAGGATGTAGTATCAGAGATGTATTTCCACGTACCATCCGTACATGAGTCTTAAAAGGAATACCAACATGTCAAATGAGCAGCGTTCAGTATGCTCATACTTCTTGTGGGATGTCCATATGCCAAAAACCCCCACAATGAGTTTAGCATCTTATCATTGTGTATTGGAAGAGGTTCCTAGTGTCCAGGTAGTCGGCATGACCGGAGCCCGGAGTTGGATGGTCGGAGGTGCGGACGAAAGACCGGGGGGATGTAACGTCCGCAGCATGTCCGCGGCGGACATCCTCGTTGATTTTATCTGTCTGTACGCTCTTGTCCTTCTTGTTTGTGTCCGCAACAAATTTTGAGTGAGGTTTAGGGGCTGCCGAGATGGACTCCCCTTTGTCAGGTGGTTGGAACTTGTCGTGCCTCGTTGCGAGCGTTGCGGCGTTGGAGCCTTGGAGGTGACGTAATGGGAGTCGAAGCGGAGGAGAGATTGCGGAGATGATGCGATTGCTACTAATATGTTCACAGGTTCTATTAAATCAACGCGGAGATGCCAGAGTTTGCGGGCATGGGATATCGGGCTCTGCAGGGGATGTTGGCTCCGAGGTGAAGACTGGTTTCACTGTAGAGGTAAAGTGAGGATTTCAACCTGTGTGTATATATAAGGTGAGTTGAAGGTGATTGGAAAGATGCTTTAGACCACAAAAGATATATGAAAAGCTACTGTTCACGACAATGGCTCTCATATCCTTCCTGGGCTCGGCCCTTCTTCTTTCCTTGACTGCCCCCCATTTCCGGCACTCATGTTCGGCCTCACAACCAATGGCAGAACCTGTCTGATGGTGCCGTCTTCCCGTGCCAGGAGCATACTGGCCTGCTCTTGGAACCCGACACGAATGCGATTTTCGGGGGCATCATTCCCAACAACAGCACGACGCCGATACCCTTCACGACGGAGCTGTACACTCTCGGTGGAGAGGGAAATCCAGATGTCCCGAGCGGAGTTTACAACGAGACAGAGGCATACGACTTCGAGTCTGACAGCTGGGAGCGGTTGGAACCGGTGGCTGTCCCGAGATATAGTGCGCCTGGCATCGCGGCTGATGGGAAGATTTACATCCCCGGCGGAGGCTTAACGGCTGGCGGTGCGCCGACGAGTCACTTTAACGTCTTTGCGCCACAAGTGGACGTAAATTGATGTTTTTGGTCGGAGCAGTCGGACATTTCAAGTCTATGAAGCTATCGAGACGTCAGCAAAGTTGCAGATAGTCTTGGACATCCAGCTCTTGACGTTTGCTTTCGGAGGATATGTGACAAACATCCGCTCACAGCAGATTGGATAGGGGGAATAGCTTCCGACGTATGGCAAAGGACAGGAATTTAAGGTATTCGGCCATCCAACAGGACCTGGACGGGAGTGAAGCTGGTGGAAGAAAGAGGCTACGTACCTTATCTTGGGAGAATATCAGTAAAAGGGAAAGTGCAACTGTCTATAGAGCTCCTTCCCATCAAGCTCCTCCACGTGCCGTCTTTTGCCTCACCGCTTGCTTCTTAACGACAAACGTCTGGGACCTTCCTTCGGCGTACCTTATATCGACAGCGCCTACAGCAAGGTACACAAGCCTTCCCAAACCAGACATCTTGGTCAGCTACGAGCTTACGACTTCGCCCTTGTCCTCGACGGGCTCTTCGAATGCTTGGCTCGTCTTTGCAGCGCATCATGCATCGGCTTCCCATACCCACGCCAAGACCTGGTGACTGGCGAAGAGGCGATGCAGTCGAATGTGCAGACGAAAGCTGGAAGGCCGAGATAAGGTGATGAGCCCCGCCGGATAGACAACCGCTTTGAACAGATCTTGTCTAATTTTCCAATGCGATCCCTTGACAGATCCAACGATAAAATGGCTGGCCCACCGCTTTGTTCCAGATAAGCTGATCAGGTCTGGAGTCCTGGACGGGAGTTCGCGCTTGCACAAAGATATGGTTGGAGTGTAGGGAGGGCCAATGTCACGGGAACCGTCCCGTCTGTGGACTTATGCAAGGAACAAAGACAAGTGATCTACCTTGTCGCCCGAACTACCCAGACACCCAGATTACCATGCGGCTGTTATGGGATTGTCGAGCAGGCGAAAGTCGATGCATTACCGCCCTCACCTTTCAGTCACCGAACGTCACCGAGAATTTCGGTCTACGGTGTCTCATACTCGCATCAGCACGGCAAGCCACGGCTCAAGCTGCAGCACCCAGTCAGCATCTCCGACTGTTGATCCACCCAGCTTCTCAGATTTCTAGCAAACACCTAGGCAGGAAACATGGCAATGCAACTAGTCCTCCGTGGCCTGATTCGATCAGAGAGGCCCATGGATTCGCCATGGCAAACAGAGAAGCTGGGAACGCGAGCCAGGGCAGAACGACGCGAGGATTTCCCCGCACTGGGTTGGTGTCATGCATAAATCGCGCTCTGGGCCGCTTAGAAGAGACCGACAATGACCTGCCGCTGTACTACACGTACGCTCGAGCTGCCGCTCTGCCTTACGGGCACTCTCGTCATGACGGCGCTCTGCAACGGGTTGTCAGCCGATCGACGTGGCTCTGTCGTAACTCAATTGACGCGGTGCCTGGCTACCCCGCCCTGGGCTTGGAAAATCTCTTCTCTTTTCTCAACCGGGCCGAACCACTCGTGTCGACAGGCTGCTCGCAAAGCAGCGACGTCTGATGTCTCCGAGGAGAGAACATGACGTCGGCGGTCTCTCATCCTCACGTAAAGTGACCCGTCGTCTCGGCAGTATTATTGGTCATCGGATGGGCTGTGGTTCCCCAAGCAAAGCACCGAGAGCTCTCGGAAACCCTGGCTCTGCCCCTCTCGCTTCCTGGCTTGAATCCCGGCAATAGTGAGCAAGGCCTACAGCTATTTTGGGCTGGCGTTGCAGCATCTCGCCGATCTGGAAGCCTGGACCAGCCAAAAACACAATGTCGAACGCTGTTCACACCCACTTGCTTGCACGCGAGCTGACCGGTCGATGGACCTCCCAGCAGCGTGGGAGCTATGAACAGCTGATGGCGCGACGCGACACAGTCGCCTATAGCGGCTGGCTGGCGAGCTTCCGCAGTCAGCTGCCGCCTGGGTTTGAGCTTGCACTTCTGGCCCTACTACCAACTGACTTTTAGTTGCGCCGGGACCGCGCGAAACCCTCAGCTTGCTGTGGCCTGATGGTGATGGGCCTCTCTCTGCTCAATACTAAGAAAGATTATCTGTCGAGATGGCGACACCGAAAACTCTGCAAACTCTGCCTTCTTGTTCTCTTCTGTGCCGCTACAGGAACAGGATTCCCAGCTTCCTTCATCCCCGTCACCCTGCTTCGCTGCATGATGCTACGTCCACCATCTTCGGCCAACTGAGCCTCGCAAGAATACTGTAGACTGTTGCCCTGAGCCGCTCAAACCTCAGATCAACACGTCAAAGTCTGCCGACCAAAACGCCTTCCATCACTAGCGCAGTTAACGGCCGCTTCCAACATTCCACGCACATCGCGACTAGTCTGATCCGGTGATCCGCGTCCATCTCGAGAACCTTAGTGTGGCGGCCCCATGGTGGGGCGTAGGATACGCCTCGGATGTCGCCCCCTGATTTGCTCGACCGCGATGCTCTCCCACTCTCTGTCCGGGATGAAGCTGTCACACTCCTCTGTCTATCTGCACGTTATGACAAAAGGGAACTGTGTGGTTTGATGGAGTCCCGTGAACTCGGGTTACTTTGACAGTACTTCCGAACCAAGCTGTCGCGTTGCGTGCGTTTCACTCGATCCGATGTGGAATGTGGTACCACGCTCGTACTCTCGGCCTCGTCAGGTCGTCAGTGTCTCCGAGATGCCCATACTGCCCCTTTACGCTTCATCAAAGTCACTTTACTGCCATGGCAAAGCCAGAGCTACGTTCGCTGGGTCGTCGAGTCACCGGCTCCATGTCGACATCCACATCCAACGCATGGTACATGTCGTGGACCTGCCCTATTGCTAGCATGGCAGCAACAACGTGTATCGCCGTGGGCTTGCCGGCGCCTCCGCCGGCTGGGGAACCCAGGTACCTTTGCCGCGCTGGCTATAAGGCGTAGGTACCCGTCCGTTCTTTTCGTCCCGAGCACAGCTTGCTTTGCACATGTTACCTTTGATACCGTTCATATATCACTGAGCTTTGTTCCTCCTGATTGTACCGAGCCCGTATTCAACCTTCAAGCGCTTGTCTCTCGTGTCCGCAGCCGAGTATCAGTCACGATGGGCTCAATCGCTGTCTCTCAGGATGGCTTCGCTGGCCTCGACATCGGGTCGAAACAGCAGCAAAAGACCACGCCATTCGGAAGCCGCCAAGTTGACATCATCGACATCCAGCGCGTTGCGGTCGAAACAAACTTGAAGGACGACATCATCGCCATGTGGAACCCCACAAACGGACCCCGGAAGCTCCCTACCTTGCTGCTCTACAACGAACGGGGCCTGCAACTGTTCGAGGATGTTGGTGCTTCGCAGCGATTCCTCAGCTCAGCCGCGTCTTGCGTGATTGACGCTAACAATTCTTCAGATCACATATCTGGAAGAGTACTACCTGACCAACAACGAGATTGAGGTCCTCCAGAACCACTCCAAGGAGATTGCCCAGAACATCGCACCAGAGTCCATGGTCATCGAGTTGGGGAGTGGGTCTGTCGTTCCCCTACTGATTGTGTGCCTCCTGGGATGATTCTGACCCATCTTTGAAGCAATCTCCGCAAAGTCAGTCTTTTGTTGCAGGCCTTTGAGGATGCCGGGAAACCCATCGACTACTATGCCCTGGATCTGTCTCTGGAGGAACTGGAGCGCACATTGGCGCAGGTGCCCAAGTTCCAACACGTTCGATGCCACGGTCTCTTGGGCACCTACGACGACGGCCGCGAATGGCTGAAGAAGCCCGAGAACCTGGCCCGCAAGAAGTGCATCGTCAGCCTCGGGTCGAGCATCGGTGCGTGCTGCTCTGCTTGTGTACTCTCGGGACCTGACACAACTGACATTCACAAGGAAACTTTGAGCGCTACGACGCGGCCGGCTTCCTGAAGCATTTCAGCGACGCCCTATCGCCTTCCGATACCATGCTGATTGGTTTGGATGGATGTTGTGACCCTGCCAAGGTCTAGTAAGGTGCTCCCACATCCTCTTCCGACTTCGGTTACTGACACACCATAGCCATGCTTACAATGGTATTTTGGATCCCGCCTACTATGTCGTAAACAATACTGACGTCGCAATGCAGACAAGCACGGAGTCACGCATCGGTAAGCCGATGCACAACACTAGACATGTCAGAAGCTAATAGCTCAGATTTATCCTCAATGGCCTCGAAAATGCCAACGAGATTCTTGGTGAAGAGGCCTTCAATCTCGAGGATTGGGAAGTCATCGGCGAGTACGTGTACGACGAAGAGGGCGGCCGCCACCAGGCCTTTTACTCGCCAGTACGGGACACCTACGTCATGGGAACCCTTATCCAGCAGCACGAGCGCATCCAAGTCGAGCAAAGCCTGAAGTATTCCCAGCTGGGAGCCGAAAACCTATGGAACCAGGCGGGCCTCATCGAGACCGCCTGCTGGAGCAAGGGCGACGAACATGGTGAGTGGACCAAATCACGTCCCTTGCCTCGGCATCCCGACGTTGGCTACCATCCTTTACGAGATGGTCGGTCTGCACCACATAAGCCTCCCCCACGTCTAGCGTGAACACGGAGCCAATGACCCGACAGGTCCAGGTGTAGCATCCGGATCGTAAGATCATCGACGGTGATGGCTCACAGGCATCGGACTCTCTTTTTTCTTCTCTTTAACACACGCGAAACCCACTGAAAAAGCATCTCATTCCCAGCAAGACGGCCAGACTGACGAATGACCAGGAATCCATCTCATCTCCAAGAGAAAAATGCCTTTCAGCCTGTTGCCAGACCTCTACGCCGCCTCGCCATGCCCTTCCATGGAAGATTGGAAGGCTATGTGGACGGCATGGGACACGGTTACACAGAGCATGCTCCCCGGAGAAGAGCTGCACGACAAGCCAATCAAGCTTCGCAACGCGTGCATCTTCTATCTCGGTCATATTCCCGCGTTCCTGGACATCCAGTTGACCAAGACAACCAAGACGGGCCCCACCAAGCCGACGCACTTCCAGCCAATGTTCGAGAGGGGTATCGACCCCGACGTCGACAACCCCGAGAAGTGCCACTCTCACTCTGAGATCCCGGATGAGTGGCCTCGCGTCGAAGAGATCCTCGAATACCAGCAGCGCGTGCGTGCGAGACTGCTGGACCTGTACAAGGATGGCATCGACCGAATTCCTCGATCCGTTGCTCAGGGGATATGGGTTGGGTTTGAGCACGAGGCTATGCACATGGAGACGTTGCTTTACATGATGCTGCAGAGCGACAAGACTCTTCCGCCGCCAGAGGTCGAAAGGCCCGACTTTAGGCGCCTGGCTGACAAGGCCCGCGTGTCCCGGGTTCCGAACGAGTGGCACGATGTGCCGGCTCAGTTCGTCACCATTGGCATGGACGAGCCTGACCTGGATGCTGGTGTCAACGCCTACTTTGGCTGGTGAGTATCGTCATGACGTATCAACAGCCCCGCTGACCAGCATCAGGGATAACGAGAAGCCGGCGAGGAAAGCAGACGTCCACGCATTCCAAGCCAAGGGACGACCCATCACCAACGAGGAGGTAAGTCGCCAAACGCTTGTGGCGGATGCAGCTGTGACTAAGCTTTGATAGTACGCCCACTACATGTTTGAGAACCACATTGAGAGGGTCCCTGCATCGTGGGCTGACGTCACCGAAGACGACGCGCCCAAGATCAACGGTCATACTAACGGCCTCAGCAACGGACACACGAACGGGCACGTCAACGGACACACGGATGGCACTACCAACGGCCACACCAACGGCCATAACGGGGTCGGCCAACTTCCCGATTCGTTCCTCAACGGCATGGCCGTCCGCACAGTATTCGGGCTGGTGCCCCTCAAGTACGCCCTCGACTGGCCCATCTTTGCGTCCTACGACGAGCTTTCCGGCTGCGCGGCGTGGATGGGCGGCCGGGTGCCGACGCTGGAGGAGGCCAGAAGCATCTATACCTACGTCCACAACACGAGGAAGATGGAAGCCGAGCAGACCCTCGGACGAACGGTGCCAGCGGTCAACGGGTAAGCGACACCAACTCGTAGCCTTACTTCACAGCGAACTGACAAGAAGCGAAAGACACCTGTCCAACGACGGAGTCGAGGAAACGCCCCCGAGGCACGTCCCGCTGGAGGCCGAGAAGATCCGAAAGGACCTCTTCGCGGACCTCGACGGCGCCAATGTTGGGTTCCAGCATTGGCACCCCGTCCCGGTGACGGCCGACGGCGGCCGCCTCGCGGGACAGGGCGAGCTCGGCGGCGTCTGGGAGTGGACCAGCTCGCCCCTCGTCCGGCACGAGGGTTTCGAGCCCATGCCTCTGTACCCGCAGTACACGAGTAAGCCATCCATCCCGTCGGCCCCTTGTCTTGCATCTTGAAAAAAAGCCGCTGACCTGTCGTCGTAGCCGACTTTTTCGACGGCAAGCACAACATTGTACTCGGCGGGTCGTGGTCGACGCACCCCCTCATCGCCGGTCGACGATCATTGTGAGTTTTCGCGTGAGCTCATACTAGACTTTTAGACATGAGCTGACCCTGTTCAAGCGTCAACTGGTACCAACGAAACTACGCCTACGCCTGGGCCGGCGCCAGGCTGGTTAGGGACATTAACTAGCGACTCATGCCTCTCCTTGATTTGGTCGATTTTGTTTCTCCTGTGCCACTATTGATTGTAATCTCTTATATCAAGCTGCGCGGTTCAACACTCGGCTGATTCGGGACGACTCAACTTCGTCTCCGTCTTTTTTCATCACGGGCAAAACACGTGTGATGTGACCACTTTGCTGCGGGACTAGGTCCTAGTCTGGAATTCCTGGGCCATTCTTTACCTTCGCCCAACGCTTCACTCGCTTTTGTAGACAGGATGAGTTGGATGTGTGTTATTGAATTTCTGAGATCAGCGCAACCATGCAATCTACACTCATTATGGCTCGGTCGCTTCTTAGATGGGTCAAGTCGTCAAGATACTGACAACAAAGAGACCGAAAGCATATAGCACCGCAGCCGAGGTGCAATCGCAACAGCAGGGACTCCAACCGCCTAGATGCCTTACGTTGGTAACACTATTCGGGGTTCCGGAGCTGCTAAAGTCCCCCCCAAGACCAGTAGATCGTGCAGGTCATACGGCTTACTCGCACCCGATTGTGACGTCAATCCGTCGTGGGGGTTTCCGCTATTAATGTGGGGTACGGCTTTTTTGATGCAGACCCATTGAGGGTCCGTAGGCAATATTCCCGTCATTCCACGCCGTGGACCACTTATCGGGAACCGGTTGTCGGCTGTAAAAAGTTTCACCGTGTCGTGCGTCGCTTTGGTCAAGGGTTCAAACTGCCGTAGATGTCGAGAAGCTGCTCAAACACGTAGCTGGGCAGTTTGACGCCGTTTTCCGTGACGAGGTTCGCAATCAGGTCGGGAGGCTGCATGTCAAGTCAGTCACTGCAAGGACAGACGGGAACAGAGGCTGGAAAACTCACAGTGTAGTCGACGGCATCCTCGGGCTGCACACTGGGGCCTTCGGTCTTGAAGTCCAGCACGTCCTGTTTGAAACCCAGGTCCATCTGGTCGTAGGGCAACTTGCGCACGAACTTGTGTTCCTCGGCGGCCACGTAGACGGGCTTCTTGACTTGGTTAGCGAGCTTGGCGATCTGGTAAGTACCTATGCGGGAGATGATGCCGCCGTTGGAGGTGACGGCCTCGGCTCCGACGAAAATCATGTCGACACGTCGCAGCAAGCCCAGTACGTGGGCGACAGCGGGCTCTGCGATCTCGGCGACGGGGATGCCCTTTTCGCGCAGCTCGCGGACGACGCGGTCAGACTCAGCAACACGGTGCTCATCGCGGACGTAGACGACCTTGAAGCGAACACCGCCGCCGTTGGGTCCGCCACCCAGCTGATCTGCGGCCTTGGACAGGAGGGCTGTCACGGTGCGAGAGGCGCCGTGGGTGAGGACAACCTTTCCGTCCTTGACGAAGCGCCAGCCGACGTCGGCGATGCGACCCCGGGCGGTGATGGCGCGAGAGGCGAAGAGGCGGCCGTTGCGGACGAGATGGGTGCGGACGGCCTCAAAGGACTGGTGAGGCGAGGCGGCGGAATCCGAACCAGCCTCCTGCTGCTTAAGCGAAGAGACGAGGTACTGCTGGAAGAGATCTGTGCCTGCTTGAAGGGGCACAGGGTTCTTGACGGAGGCGCGAAGGATGTCGGAGTGACGCTTGACGATCTCGAGGGTCTCGTATACGGTGGTGGTACCGGAAGCGTTGAGGAGCTGAATGAGAGCCTCGATGGCCGCGACGGGTTTCGTCAGGTCGGAGTCTTCGAGCAGGGAGTGGTATGTTGCGACGATGCTGGACAGGTTGGCCAGGTTAGTTTGGACTCGGTCAGTGGAGGGGTAGCGGGGTGGTCGTACTCGAAGCCATCTTCGGTTTTGCTGCAGACTGGCAGGTCAGCACCGCCAGCTGCTGTTTAATTTGTCAGCTGTGTTGTCTACTAGACGGCAGTGTTCAACACGTACGTGTAGAGTCGCCGGTCGCCATGATGTGAGATGGTGGAGGTTGACGTTGTTGATGGATTCGACGCTACTGTTGCTGCCGTCTGATTAGAAATTTGGCAGTGACTCAATCGCAGCTGGTCCGTGCCGTATCTAGCCCGTGATTTGGCGGGGTACCTCGCGCTAGCCTTATTTGCTCCAGGTACGGACGCAGCTACAGAGGTACAATGGCGGGGCAGGAGCTTCCTTATTTCCTGAGTTGTTGCCCAAAGTATACTAAGCTCCAGGAAGGAAATCGAAAGTCAAGTTGGCAGAAAAACTTGTCGAGGACTACGTGTCGCAAATAGAGTGGTGAAATGTCGAGGATTACGACAGAGGTGACGACAGAAAAAGCCACAACTACCTTGGGCACCTTGAAATGCTACCATGGAAAAGCTAACTTGACGCACATCGAGTGATTGAGCTAGTTGTTCGATACGCGACTACTTGATACATAGGGCCTACTCTCACCAATCGATAAAGGGCCCTGATATCTGCTCAATTTTGCCTTGGCCTCCCCTCCCACCACACCTCCCAGGGTCCTCCCAATCACCACCAAATCTCGCCTGTTATCGGGCCACCATCCACTACCGAACAGCGGGGACCCCCTCCACTCCCGAAACACAGGCACCTGGAACTCCCAGTAGGTACCGCATCACACCCCAGCAGGGGCAGCACCTCCCTAAGCTCCCAACCTTGTAAGCCTTCATCTCGCCCTCCCTCCCCCTGGAACAGTTACGCAGTACTCCGTACCTACCTACACCACGAACGCAATTCACTCACCTTGTTTCCCTTTTCTCCATCATGAAGCTCTATTTCCAACCTCGATTCTCCCTCTTCCTCCTCCATCAACAACCTCTTTGACACCACCTCCAACCCCTCCAACCCCTCCACACCCAAACCATCGCCAACATCGCAATGGCCTCCATCGATCCCACAACAGGCGCCGCCCTGCCCCCCGACGCAATCCAACGCATCCTCTTCATCGCCCCGGCCGTCCACGTCTACAACATCCCCCCTCTGGCCTCGAACAAGGGCTACACCGCCGCCGGCTGGACCACGCGCCAAATCTTCACCGCGCGCCTCCGCGTCCTCGAAACCGCGTGGGAATCCGCGCCCCCAACCGTCCCCGTCCCCGTCGGCGTCGGCAGCGCCGTCGTCCCCGCCCCGCCCATGCTCCCCGCCGCCTCCAAGGAGAACCACATCAAGGTCGACATCATCCTCGAGGACCCCTCCAACGGGCAGCTCTTCGCCGCCGCGCCCTACACCGCCCTCGCCGCCGTCGAACCCGTCCTCGACTCGTCGCGCTTCTTCGCCGTGCGCGTGCAGGACGGCCAGGGCCGCAAGGCCGTGCTCGGCATCGGTTTCGAAGAGCGCAGCGAAGCCTTTGATTTCGGCGTCGCCCTGCAGGAGGCCCAGAAGAGCCTGGGCCTGCTGGACGCGGACCAGGCCAAGAAGGCGGCCGAGAACAGCAAGCGCGCCGAGGAGGACAAGACCAAGGACTACAGCTTGAAGGAGGGCGAGACCATCACCATCAACTTTGGCGGCTCAAAGATTGGCAGGCGGTCGAGGCCGAGCGACGCGTCGCAGACCACCCCGCCCTCGGGAGCTGGGTTACAGGGTTTTGCGCTGCCGCCACCGCCCGCCGGTGGTGGTGGTGGTGGTGGGAGTTTTCTGCCGCCGCCGCCGAGTGCGTCTGCTTTGAGGGATCAAAAGAGGGAAAAGAGGAAATCGGCACAGGATTTGGGGTTTGACGATGGGCAGTTTGGGGAGTTTGCCTAGGATATCGCGGGGTCAAAACGTAAAAAAAAAAAAAAAAAAAAAAAAGGGGGGATAGGGGACGGNNACGGGGGGCAAAAAAAAAAAAAAAAAAAAAAAAAAAAAAAGGGAGGATAGAGGACGAGTTGCTTTTAGCAAAAAGATTCCCTGCGCTGGTTTCCTGACTATCGTACATGCGTCGCCAATACCATCGATGATCTGCTACACGCCCTGCCATATCGCCGATCCTCGTTTGAGCCATGTCGAGTTTCACTCCTGTTGACCAGGCCATAGGCACATCAAGGCCGGCAGGCTCATCCTTCTGCGAGGTTTTCTTGAGATTTCGCCCGAAACGTTTTCCTTTTCGTCAGACACACGGGGCTGTAACCCACGTCCGTCATGAAAGAACTCCAAACCGTGGTTCCCCAAGTCATCCACCTCCTTGACGTCGTTCATATCAACGTCCACCGACCACTCAGGGGGAAACGACGCATCCGTGGCGTACACTCCCGGGTCGCCGTACGAGGGGACCATGTCCGGCGACTCGTAGACGGGATAGTATCCTATCGGACAGAACAGCTGAGAGGCCAGGTCGATCGGGGTCGAGCCGACCGCCGCCAAGTCCAGCGGCGACACCAAGCAGGCCGTCATGGGCGACTCCGGCGACCACAGGTAGTGGTTCCGCTCCGACATTTCGTGCTGCACCTGCATCCACCGCTCGCGGATGTGGAGCTCCTGGTCAATGTCTCCCAGCCGCAGCATCATGGCCTTCTCCTGCGCGGTGGCCTCGGTGATCCTGCTCTTGATCAGGGCCGCCTTCTTCCTCGACTTGCGTCGTTCGTCCGGCACGAGACCGCGGTCAATCGTTTCCTGCAGCGCAAAGAGCCGCCTCATGAGCTCCATCGACCGCTGGCCCTGGTTGCGCAGGGAGGCTCCCAGGTACGCCCTTTCGGTGTAGAGCTGCTCGAAGGACCCTGGCGACGTGAAGACGGTCCACGCCGGCTTGACTTTGGTGTTGACGGACACGTTGGTGTTGACGGAAATGTTTCCTCCGCCCGTCATCTGGCCTCGCTTTGGCGTCGGCGTGTAGGGAGTTGTAGGCTCGCCTTGGAACATGGCCATCGAGCCTTTTCGGTAGCGCGGGTGGTCTTCCCTTGGCGATGCGTCTTCTGCTCGTGTGGTCGATGACTTGAAGCCGTGCATGATGCGCGGAGACAGTACTGCTTCGTTGGCGTGCTGATCCATGGTCAAGTTGGCCTGCAGATCTAAGCTGACGGCCGCTATCCCATCGAGGGCACAGGAGCGTTATGAACTCGCTGGCGACAAGTCTCGTCCGGGTCCGTCATCGCAGAAATGATGTCTACTCGCACAAAAACAAAGACGGTCGTCGAAAATGCGAGGTGTGGGGTAAAGGGTACCAGCATCTCCGAATAGGGCAAGTCCTGCTTGATAAGAGCCGCGAGTCCAGATTTAGACGTATGGCAAAAGACAAGGTGTCTCGAACGGCAAACAAACAGGCTTGTCTGCCGGCGCTCCATTGTGACCCGTGCCTTGCAGACAACGAACTGTCCTGCTGAATGTCCGGAAGACAACTTCGCAAGCAGCCCGATTCGCTGCATGTCGAATAAGGAATGACCATTCGTGCCAGGTAAGCCTTTGATGCCAGTATTGTACGAGTCCCTTTTGAAGTTTGCGTGTAAAGACAGCAATGGGTGACTGAAACGAAGAAACTGTGTCAGAGCACGATGACACGCAGACCACAGCACTGCCAAAGACGTACCTGCCATCGAGTCTCCTGGATCTAATACCAGTTGCATAATCTCGTGCGATTCCTTGGCCCAAGTTCCCGGATTGATGCGTTTGCGGCCGTGAGGAAACACAAGCTCCATGGCAACAACTGCAAGGGCGCGTGGGTTCAAATGTTGTAGCCGTCATGCCTGGAAGGGTCGCAGAATCGCCACAGACCAGCTGCTTCAGCCGCATTCCTTACCGATGACATTTCCTTGTCCGAGACGGCTCGATTGATTTCGCTATACCGGACTTGGTCCCCCTGAGAATTGCCGCTGTCTTTTGTACGCCTCTTCGACTTCCCGACGTGGGCATCCGGGTGGTATTGTTCCATAATGTTCACAAAGCAGTCTCTGGAAACCTCCATAGCCAAGAACCGCATGATCTGCTGTCCCTCTTCCTCCTTTCCTGGCATGACGAGATGGCGTACCAGGAGTCCCTTTTTGGCTATGCCGTCGCCGGTGAAGCACAGGTCGCCAACCTGCCGGTGCATGGCCTTGATGCTCTCGCGCGCCGTGGCCGCGTAGTCGTCTGCTTTCAGCAAACGCTTGAACAGGCTCGTCTCCCACACCTTGAAGTCGGATCTCCACCAGACCGTCCAAAAGCTCCAGGGACGCCAACGAGTCAAAGGCGGAGGTGTTATACACGACGGGCACTCTGAGACCCAACTCCCGGGCGTGCAAGATGCTCAGAACAACCCGGGGAACGACGTGCTCCGGGTTGATGAGGTTGATGTTGTGATCGCGGTCGACCTGCTGCAGCTTGACGTACCACTCGCCCAGCTCCTCAGGGGTGAGGTCCTGGCCGCTGCGCTGGTGGGATATGTCGGGGTTCTGGCAAAAGACGCACCGCAGGTTGCACGGCGCCGCTGCCTTTGTGTCCCTGCACGCATGGTTCTGGACCGGATGGTTCAGTTGTGTCTCTCTTACATCCCCCCTTGCGTGACGGCGAACAGAGAACAGAGCTTGGATTCCCGACCTTCACCAAAGGTGCAATCACGTTGACCTTTGTGTTGTCGCCAACCAGACACATGCCCGTCTTTTCGAAGCGATTGACGCCGCATAGGCGCGGGCACAGGTTGCAATTTGACAGGGGGGGTGTATGCTTTGGACCGCTTCTTGGATTCATCAATGGACGACAATATCATGTATCGCGGCACGTAGTCGTCCAGCAGGAACGGCGGCGCAAGGTGGAGGGCTCGGCGGGGCACCTCTGTGCTCTTTTGTAGAGAAGCATGACACTTGGGAAGTGCCCTTCGCAGCACATTCATCTTGCGAGCGACCTGTAGATGGACAGCATTGATCGGTCACTGCGAAGATGGAAGAGACGACGTTGCGTCACCGACAACGAAGATTGCTTATCCATCACTCCATTGGCCGGCGCAGCTCAGAGTGGGTCAAAACATCGAGTGGCATGCTCCCATCTGTATGCACGTATCGGGGCCTTGGTGCCACTTATAACCTCAGCCACATCAGGGCGCCTCGGGCACAAGAGGCTACATGGAGCTTTGCCACACTCTGCTTCAAGAGGGAAAGCACTTTCCAAGTTCTCCTGCAGGAACAGTTGCATGAAATAGTATGTAGGTACTGTATCGTGCAAGATCATCTATTCAGCACTATAATACTTCTGTTTCACTATTCCTAAGGATCTCGTCTAACTTACATGGCCAGACTAGCTCTTACCGTTGGTAACAGAGCTCTTTAGAAGTGTCTTATCCGTAAATCCAACAAACTCCGGTTTAGCAGATGAACAGGCTTCGGGACAAGCTGTAAATTTAGGCTCCGAACTGGCTTCACGTGCACCTCTACAAATGTCTGCATCTGTCCCAGCGTTACCGGTGTAAAACTTTGGAACCCCATGCTAAAGCTCGTCGGACGTCTCGTGAGGCCCGCGCTCACCGGCCATCTCCTGACGTACGAGCTCGTCACCATGGGAAAACCCACAATTCTTCAAGCTTACACGAGTAGCCGTCACTGTTAGCGGCTCTAGCGGGTTGAAGTCCCCTGCTTGCCCGTCGGTGAGCGAGTCCATCCTCTCGCGGGAGGTGACAAAGCCATCCTCGGAACCATCGATGGCGAGCAGCATCCTCGCCATCTGCCCTTCTTCCCACGTCACCATCCAGCAGGTTATGCAATTGGGGTGGTCCCAGCCGGTGATGCTGGGCATGGCAAGGATTCCCGGGGCAATGGTCTCCTGCAGTAGCCAGTCGTCGTGATCGGGCAACAGGCCGGGAACATTCGGGTTCCAGCATGTGACTTCACTCAAGGACCGGTTGCCTTGGTCATAGATGGCATCATACTTGACTGATTGTGTGTCAGCTGTAAGAAAGGCATCGCGCGGTAGGACGTGCTCCCGCAGATCAGGTAGGCAGATAGACCGAAAACGTACGAGAGACTCTCAACGCCATAGCGGGAATAGCTGCATGAGCAACGCTAGCAGAGATAGTTGAGAGGCGCATTGTGACGATGCTGAGATGAGTGGCTGTCTATTGAGAGCAGCTCTGATAAAATAAGACAGATACAGCTCTGGTAGCGGAAGAAGAGCACGAGTGGAAGGGTTGAACAAGGAGAGGATCAGAGGAGGATGTAGGTGCGATACCTACGACCAGAGGAGGTTGGGTTTGCTGTCAGATGCTAGGCATCCAGAGAAGAGGCCACTTGGACATTCGACAGTCTCGGGCCCTCGGCCGGGTGTTCATGGTTTATTTCCGTGCTCACCGCGTACACAAGTGTCTCGTTGGCTTTCAATCTGGCCTCATGAAACCCCAGCGACACTACACTAGACTCGGGCTGCGGCACAGCTCGGCTGGGCCCGTCCCCACGTTTTCCTTCCAACACCAACACGCATGGACAAGGTGTTTGGGCGACGGCGGTCACCAGAACGCTGGGCTTTCGTTCAGTGGTCCAGTCGAGACCCTTGAATATCTTTCCTTTCCCCAATGGGACAATCCAATCATCGAAGTGGCATCTGAAGCGGGACCTGGCCTGCAGTTCGGGGCCTGACAGCCAACGAAAACCAAACATCTTGCTTGGCATCAACAACCAGCAGACACTTTCCCGAGTGGCATTACATAGCATTAGAGCCAATGAGCGTATCTGTTACCATGTACGGATACATGGTAGAGTGTCATGAGAGCAGGTAATGTTTGTTGGGTGGTTACCTGTTGTGGCTTCCATTGGTGTTAGGCAACAGCGCTTCTGCGTTGTCAAATCGGGTGCAACAACAGGCAACGTGGTCAAAGTTCCAACAACCAAGAGACGCCTTCTTGACTGGACGATATTCAGCTTGGTACTGGACACTCTCCTCTTTCATCATCTGAGTCAAAAGTTGTAGCATCCAAGTAGCCGTGTTGACTGATAGAATTGGGCCTTGCTTCTCTTGCTCTTTACCTCTCATCCGGCATTTCCAAGACAAGACGTTGGAAACATACATAGAAAAGTCATCAACCAATACGTCAACATTGTATGTTTTATTTGACCCCGAGGCAGCCGTCTCTGTAAGGCTGGGCTGTGAGCTGCACTGAGCATATGCTAATGGTCGCCACCTGCGCAGAAAAACAGCAACAACAATAATAAACATGAAGTCACCCATCAGAAACCTTCTCATACTGGGCTACGTCGCCATGACTCATGCCGCGACTACGCCGAGCGCCGTTGCCGCCACGTGCGGAGACCTCGGCGTGCTGGACGCCGACAACGGCCGGCTGCCGGCAAGTGAGCCCGCTGCTGACTCGCGCATGTGCGATGTGCATCCCAACGGCAACGCGCGCGTCCTCGAGCCCGAGGAGGGCGCATCGTTGGCACCCTCGGAAGCTGGCGCAGAGGGGGCCGGGGCCGGGGCCGGGGCCGTGCTCTCCGCCGACGAGACCCCCGTGCGGCCGTGCCTTCGATCTTTTCGCTCGGCGTGAGGGCCTGCAACTTCGGCGCTCCCTACGGCTGCTCCAACGGTTACTGCTGGAAGGCCTGCGGCAACAAGGCCAAGGGTCACTGGTGCTGGACGGCTACCAACGGCGGAGAAGGTCCTTGGAACAAGTGTGAGAGATGGGAGCAATGCGAAGACAATAGTTCCACGCATGCTTGCGCAGCCGGCTGTGTCACGTCGCGGTCGTGTGGCTGCGGCTGTTAAGTGTTGAGGTTGTCAACCTCTTCGGTATGTTGGCGGAGGCATGTCCTGGACTGTGACTGGAGTTGGCTGGGAACCGTTTCTACACAAACCTGCAAAGCTCATTCAACCATGCTCCTCGCATCTCGCAATATAAGATACTTTCTGTAAGAAGTTGATTGCCGCCACTCTTACTGTAACTGCATCTTTGTCAACTGTCGTCCCTGTATTCATCCAGCAACAAGTCTCATCGGAGACGTCTCTCAAAGTGTGCAAAGTTGAAGGCGATTACGGCTGAAGTAGAACAACTGCGCTTCTAGTAGGTATCCCAAGCCACCCTTACATAAGAATATCCCCCAAAGGTACCTGGGTAGTCCCAACTCCCTTCGACACTTTCAGCCAGCCGCTGCAGGAGCCAACCCAATCAGTCAGCGGGTTAGGGTATCGGGAGTGGTTAACGCTGACTTGGTCTTCGATTTGTCTCATAATTCCTGGGAACAGCCTTCGTAGCGATGCCCACGGATTGCTTGCAATTTACAGGGCCGTCGACATTACGGCAACCGGGTCGCTGTCAATGGGCTGGGGTTCGGTGTAGGCTCGGTGAAGGCTCGGTACTTAAAGGGGCTCGGTAGGGGCTCGGTAGGGGCTCGGTGAGGGGGCGTGTCACCGACACAGCGACGACCACGGCCACAAGGGTTGTGGTCAAGCGGGAAGTACCTTACTGGCCAGAGGGCTGTCCCCCTAAGTTCGGAGACACACAGTTCATCAAATGTCTCCCCAACGCCTTCGTCGTCAAATCATCAACATCATCAAAATTCGCAATGGACTCATCACCCGATATCAGTGAGCCTGCCTGCCAGATGGCCAAACAGAAACCCATTGGTGGATTGAGCATCCTCCAGCATGTACTCAGTTTCCCCCCCGAGTCACCTTCCTGCTACGCCGACGCCGTCTTCGTCTCGATTCATTTTTTCAACAACACTCATTACAGGAGAAAACGCACGAGCGTCACAGAAAACGCACAAGCTGGTCTCGCCATCCTCGACACCAGACACATCATTCCCGAAACTCCCGCCGAGAAGCTCGTCTCAGCATACAACTTCGTCGCCGGCTCGGAGACGTATTTCTGGAAAGCAAAGTCCCGATTCCTCTTCGGAAAGACCACCGTCCTCAACGATACCCAAGAATTGCTGCAGCACATACAGAACTGCATCCCAAAGGACCGCAACATCATCATCGTGGGCCACGGAATTGGGTACCAAAAGACCTGCCTCACCAAGATCGGGTTCGATTTCGAGAGCAACGGCATCGTCGCCTGTCTCGAGCCGAGCAGAATCGCCGAACAAATCTTGGAATACCAGGCGGGCCCGTTCAAGCGTCTGCTGGAAACCCTCAACATTCCAATATCCAAGCTCCGCGCTGCGGGAAATGACGCGCACTACATTATGCAGGCGGTCCTCATTCTCGCATCCATCGACTGCGACAAAAACGAGCACCCGGAGAAGTGGCAATTGCTGATGGCTGCCGCGAGACTGCCGCTCCCGACCGAGTCCCCCTTCGAGGCCGAGACGCTTGCCGAGTTCGAGGCCGCAATTGCAGAGAAGAAGGAGCGGAACAGGAAGCTGCAATGTGCCAGAGAGCCGACCCCGCCGATCGATGGGGAGAAATATGACATGTGTGCCGTCGGAGAAGCTCAAAAGACGGACGAGGAGAGTGCCGAGTCCAAGAACTCGGAGCCTGAGAAACCGAGGTCGGTGTTTGGCTGGATTCGCACAATGATCCACCGATAGGAAGAAGACACGGCTGTTTTCGATGGTTCTGAGCTTGGCATTACTCCCAGACAGCAAACCGGGGAGTAGGGAACCAGAAAGAAGGGGGACTGGAAAAGACACAGCGGTGTTGACATTCCATCTAGTCACCGCATGAAGAACTACCAGCACAGCAAAATCAGAAGCCCCAAACTCTCACATTCTGATTGAGGGATTTAGATTGGGGTACAGGATAAAGGCAACAAACACGCTGACTCCAGTGTCCATCGAGTAATTCCTCGACCTTGATGGCGATGGCGATGTGGTGATCGTGCTTGTCTCATGTACAAGAAGGTGCTTTTGAATCGTTCGCCTCCTGGTGGTCCCCGTCGAGTCAGCCAGTTCAATATAATGAAGCACGTGGGACCGTTGAGAAGTCTTTGCTAGTCGACTTCTCCGCTAGCTCTGCATATCTGAGGTAATAAAACCAAACACTCTCTATAGTTTTCGCATGCAGAACCGTGAACGCTGGGGCCCATAGGTATAGAAGACCTATCTGGTGAAACTGCTAGAGCGTAGGCTATCAAGGTTAGTAGACATGAGATAAGGTTAAAGGAGGTAGGTATGAAAGGTACGTAACAAGTAAGAAAAAGAGCAAAGACGAGTTTTTTTTACGATGCAAGTCCTGTAGATATGCTGAGATGAAGCATGAATTAATTTCTTTTCTTTTTTGGAAGATAAAAAAACACTACATGATGGTATTAAATGCATCTGTTGAGATCTCACTGGAGCACTACTACTTTGCTCCTCAAAACCTTGCCACACTCCGCCCTCAGCATATCTGTACGAGTATATTCTAAGTAGCCCAGTACCTACCTAGTCTTGGGACGATAAAGAAATGGTTAAAAACTTGTTCACCATCGTTCGGACAATGAGAGAAAATACCCGATCCAACAGTTGGTCCACTGAAAAGAGAATCAAGGTTTCAGGCTCGGCCCAAGCATGGAAGGTCAGCTACTTGACCGCTCATGAGTCCAACCACAAACTTACCGCCCAAATTTTGGAAGGGGGTTTCTCGTAACGAGAGCAGGCTCGCACCAATCGGGGGCTTGGTCCAAGAAACCGTTAAGAGGCAGCATCGGACAGAGCCCTCCTCATTCATAGGACAACAACTCCATGAGCCCATTTTCACAATCTTGAGGTTCAACTCGGCGGTCGTCAAGTGGATGCATATTAGTTATTGGTGACGTTTCTCTGTAGTGCTTCATGCGGGCGATTTTGGCTTTTAGATTACTAGCAGGTATGACCCAAGATGAAGGTCAGTACTGGAAAAGAAAAGGGGAAGGCTTTTGCGGGCTTTCATTCGCCTGCCTATGATTGAAAAGCTGACATGTTGAAAGGATGGGCGGCAAAATCACAACCAATGACGGCGGGGTAGAGAGCCGAAGGCGTCTAGAGAAAATTTGAAGGGAACACAGCATGCGCCGCGGCCCCTCTACACTGCATGCCGCTTTAACACACTCAGATGGTCGTAAGAATAGCCTGACTAAATACTACCCATTTAAGTGCGGTGGATTGCTACCTGTTGGGTAGAACACTACACTCGGCTCCGAAGAAGGGGTTTATATCCGTCGTCTAAGGGTAGGTCCTCTCTGCAGCATTAGCTTTTGACATTTCACAGCTGTCACCTGCTTCTAGATGCCGGTCCAGAACACTACTTGATTCCCTGTTTCGTCGGCCGGATACGAATTATCAAGTTTAAAGTGTTTGAGATGGATTCCTACTGCGTGGAAGATGCTTAGGTTGGTGGTCCCCCTAAGCAGCAACTTGCTTCCCCTGATGTATTGGCGTGTGTGCTTATTTCAAACCACATGAAATTCAAGGAAAAAGGGCAGATCAGCTGCGGGCTGTGATGGGACTTTGACCATCCGCCAGTCCTGTCGTCCAAAAGATGAGACCCTTGTGTGTTTTATTCGTGGGATGAGGATAATGATTGACCCCCCTTAGCTACTATACTCCATTCAGTGCCGAACGACATCTCATTGCTCAGCCTTGTCACCACCCCCCTCTCCCTCCGCAATCCTTGTAAGCCCACAATGTGACTTGGACCGGCTTCCAACGAATCCTGTGACATTTCATTTCGCTTGGTGTACCATTTTTGAGAGCTGAGGCCCGAGGGAGGGTTGGGACATAATACCCACGTCTGCCCTCGTACGACTACATTCGCAGGCTGCCGGGCTACTATGTGACTTGTTTTATATTTGCCTGCCAAGGGCCCAAGGTAGCCTGGGGACTATCTGGTCTGGCCTCACTGTTCACATGCTCTTCTCTTCAAACAACAGTCTTCAGTAACCACATCAGTCCTACTGACAATGTCGGGCCACCTTTGTCGCCCACTGCTGGCGGCTTTCGTCATGGCGACCTGCATTCCGACTGTCCTCGCACAAGACCAGTTCCGGCAGTTCTTCCCCGACTGGTCCGGCCTGATTTCCGACATTTTGAAAGCAAACTGCACCGACGACGTCAGCAACTACGCCAAAGACCCGGCCGGCCAGGCGAGATGGGACATCATCGACTGCGTACTTACAGTGTTCAGCGAGTCCCGCAAAGCAGAGGCGGCGGCGGCGGCCCTGACCTTTGGCCTGGCACCCATGGTTCTGCAGGCCATCGGCCCCAGTACGTGCGAAACGAGCCTGCTCTTCCTGCGACGCCCGTTTCTCGCCCTGCTGCTTTCCGTCGCGTCGCCGTGGCCCAGCAATTCCCAGGGCAACGCGTACGACGACCCGGTGACGGCGTTGCAGAAGTCACCTAGCATAAGGCTCTGGCCCGGACCTGCGGCGAACCATCTGGTGTCGCTGCTGGAATACGCGCTCGCCGCGGGGGCGGCGGCGAACGTGGCCGTCATGGCGTACCAGCTCGGCTACTGGTCGTTCTTCGCGTCGGCGAATAACACGTACGATCCCGTGTTGTGGACGTACACCGCGCTGCTGATGCACATTGTCGGGATCATTGGAATTCTGTTGCGCTTCGAGATCGTCAAGAGCACACCGGCCGCAGACCGTGGGAGGCTGATACGCCGGCTCCGCGACGAATTGACACCGACCGCCCAAAACAAAGCACTGGTTTTGGAAACTCGCAAGGGTCCTGGGCTGGTGGTGTTTCTTGTCGCCGGATTCAGGTGGCTGCTTTCGATAGCGCCGACACTGCAGGTCCTCTACGGGACCATTTCGCTCTCTGGATCGCTGCTCACGAGCCAGCAGGACGCGCGCAACTGTCTCTTCAGATACGTCGGCAGCGCGGTCGTTGCGCGCGCTGTGCTGTCGTATGAGCTGGCGGGTTTGCGAGACGCATCTTTTTGTGACATGAGAAGTTTCGTCCGCAAGAGGCAGGCGGAGAAGAGAGGTGATGCATGCGAGTATGAGATGGGAGACCGGGGGAAGAGAAAGGATACATCAGAGTCGGCGCTCATAACATCGAGCTGAGGTATTCAGTCTCGGCATTCATTGGGCTTCGGCTAAAACGCGGGACGAGAGTTGGGTCTGCAGACCAGTGGCCGGTACGCAACTTCCTGTCGTATGGCTTATCGAGTATGAGCTGCCTTTGCACTATTTCGTAGTTATGTATGTCTCATCCCGTCAGATACCCGAGATCGGTATGCGTAGCGTATGCATAACCGTTTGTCTCACATCCATGAGACCACTCATGAGAGCACACAAAAGGTCCTCAGTGACCATCTCATCTGGAGATATCATCAAGACAAACAAAGCACATCACTTTTACCACAATGACACATGGATGAGACGAAGTCCATTGGATTAAACACCTAACGCTTGCCGAGCCAAAATCGTCTTTTCATCTTCGACCTCAGTACCCTGTTATCACTCGACTCGATCCAGGGTGCTTCTTCTTGTCAAAGGCAAGGCCGGAAAGCGCCAGGTTCTGTTTACGGAAACCCCAAAACAAGCAACCCCCCTTTCATTTCCTGGTGGCCTGGTGGACGTTACTTTGAGATGCAACATCCGTCCTGCGGGAAGTCTCCCGAATACCCCCAAACACATGTAATTCGGTCAATGAGCCCACGCGGCGGGTGACGCCAGAACGTTGGGGCTTCGCGCTACCGATTCTCAGCCCATCACGGCCAAAACCTAATATCTTTCAGCTTTGTTAGTTGACCACGTCCTTTGAACAATGCGGCGGCGTCCCAAGTCTGACTAAACTCCATCCAAACTCCAGCATTGCCAGCACACCGCGCTCCCGGATCTTAGCGGCAACTAACTCTGAACTAAAAGGGTAGATCACCACACCCTCGAGCTGGACGGTCGACATGCAGTTAGCGGCGCGGTTCATTGGAACGTGGTTCGTTGGTGTTGGCAATTACCCAAAAGGCTTAATTCTCAACTTAGCCCTTCGCAAGAGGCGGACTCGAGCTACGCGGTCACGTTTCCGAAACAACACACACTTGTTAACAGCACAGCAGGACCGGTTCCGACGAAGTTTACGGTCCGTTTCGTGCGGGGTTCAGCTGGGTGCGCCACAAACCACGACACTTTGGGAGCGCGAGCGATGCTAGGGATGCAGAGTTTGGGTTCGCCGGTCTTTTTTCAGGGTGCGCCAGGCCGAGGCTGGACTCCCTTGGAAGCCATCTACGGAGTGTGTGTGTGTAAGAGGGTGTGAGGTTGGAACCTAGAGGTTAAAAGGGGGATCTGCGAACGAGTATATAAACCCGGTTGGACGAACATGAGCATACTCTTTTGTTTGGAACCTCATCCACTGCAGCTTCTCGATCATTCTGCATAGCATTTTGTCTCATAAGCTCATTACGCCTTCATCAGCTCATCAAGTCTTCATAAGCTCATTACGCCTTCAATATGGTTCAGTTCTGGCACGTCATCACCTTCGGCCTCGCTACGCTCGCGGCTGCTTCCCCTGTAGCCGACTCGGGGTACGGTTTTCCCGGAGGAGCTCCCGGAGGAGCTCCCGGTCGTCGCGGCAAAGGCAACGGCGGCGCTCCCGCCTGTGGGAAGCTCAACTTTGTGTTCACGTGAGTGGTGGTTCCGTCGTGAGCTGTGCCACCGTTGGGTGAGCTGACACGTGCTTCATAGCGGTCTGCCATGGAACCATCCTGCTGTCCAGGCAAGCGGTTTTACACCTCAGCAAGTTGAGGCCGGTATCAGAGCCGATATGAGGGCCATCGTGCAAGCTGGGTACAACATCAAGGGTGAGTGGTACTTGCCCTAAGACGCCTTTTGCACTCACTGACGAATGACACGATAGCTGTCTTGGTTGGACCCGAGAACGGCCTGGAAGACATCTCGCGCGAGTTGAAGGGCACCGACTGGGCGGGAACTGGTGTCGGATTCGGCATCCGAGGAAACCCGTCGCCCGTCATCACCAAGCGTTTCATAGGTAATGTTGTTCCTTGGTCGAATATGACCCCTTGCTCACACCCGGACCACAGACATTGTCCAGCTGTTCCGTGACGACGTCCCGCGCGCTCCTATTCTGTTCAACTACTCGCCCAACTCGAGCGTGTGGGCCATCCAGCAGTACTTCCCTCTGCCAAAGGAGTTGGACTGTTCTAACAAGCCCGGAAAAGACCTGGTAAGTTCCGTCTCGGAAGATGGCGAGACGACTGTTAACGTGAGGTATAGGGCATTGCCATCCACTGCAAGGCTTGCAACCCGCCCGTCTAAGATGGCCGTCCTGGTACACACACGATCAAGAGTCCGGCGGTTAATTATGTAGATCCCGAGGCATAATTTCGCATACGACACCACCGCCTCCTGGGACGCAAGGACGCTTTTTTTGATGAACATATTTTCTCACATTTATGGGTTGCGCTTGTTGACTGGAACTGAGTTTTACATTACAATTCTTCTTAATCTAGACTGCTAGAAATTTCACCAACACTTTGCATTAGTAAGAAGTGTGCTGCTCTTGAAACGTGAAAGACATTCAGATTGTACCCAACTTGCAGGATGATGGCATCCAGAAATGGCCAAGTTTCGTGGATGATATGGGCAAGTCCCGAAAGAGCACCGCAGCCTATGCTTGATCCGAATGGGAAGACAAAGCATATCAGCCCCTGACTTTTGGTCGAGCTTTGAATAGGCGACATGTGAGCCTAGCTGTTTTTGGTTGTGGCGATGTCGCCTCGTTGAATTAAGCATCTATTAGTGTAGACAACCCAAGTGCGTGTCAACAAGTGGAGATGGCATCGGGTCCCCCGACACCGAGGTCGGCACAAAGCACAATTCCAATTGGTGACTCGCAGCAAACGAATGAAATAGCGAGGTAAAGCACTCCGTCATGAGGAACGCTCTGCCAAGAGAGGTAGACGACGCTCGTGGTGACGGACGCGCGTTCGTTGGTGAGGGGAGAAGGGATCTTCCTACGGCGCGAGAGGCTGAGGGCCGAGGTCAGCTGCGTCCTTTTGCCGCGATAGTATCTGAACGCCAAAGTAAGCCGCAAGCTTGATGGCGTGGAGGTTTCAAGCAGAAAGCCGAAATCATGGCTATTTCCTTCACGTGAAGATTTCTTGGCGCCAGGGTATTCGACGGCGAAATCTGACGACTCGTAGCTGAGTTGGAGCACTGCCCGCTTCGCAGACTAATTACCTGATTGCCTGCCGTGCCTGCTAGCTGTTGGACTTGGAGTTTGTGTTGTGGGGAGCAAAAGTCCACAGGGAGACTGGAATTTGCCTCCCAAGCTCTGGCGTCCGGTCAAGCGAGAGCAGTGCCGATCAGAGGCGTTTGTTCTGGCCTGGGCCACGGCACAGGATGATGATCTTGTCTCAACCGTTTTTTGCTATGGCCGTTGAACGGCAAAAGATGACGATGAGTGGCGGTACGTATGGCAATCATCACGTCGACTTCTGGGGGTTCAGCTTACTCAGCGATAGACCGGTGTCTTCACAGCTGTTTTAGGGTCCCAAACAGTGGGTACTTCCGGATCATCAGCGGAAGAAAGAGCAGGGGACGGGATGTGTCGAGCGGTGGCTTCAGCTTTTGGGAGGACTCCAAGGGACTTTGAGCGCTGGCAGAAAAAGTACATCGTGAGGTACCTAAGGTGGTCGATGCTTCCACCGGGCGGTGTAGTAGAGTGGCTGTGCAAGCAGAAACCCCCGCCACGGTCGCCGCCCATCGAGGGCCAGACACTGTAGCGGACAAGATTGTCTGAGTTGGCCCATTGATTTGGGGTGGAGGGGCGAAAGGGGTTCGTCAATGTCGTCCCGTTTTTCTTCTGAGAAGCCAAAGTTTAGCGGCACGTCCAGAGCATCGTCTGCTGGAGCTGGTCGCCCTCCGCTGAGAGGCCTCTCGACCACTGACAGAATGACGGGCCAGCTAAAGAAAGCACCATCACCCAGCGAGAACCGGCTTAAGCGCCATGCAAGCTGTTTCAATCGCAGCCATCCATCACCCACATCCAACCAAAGTCGCCGTCACCATACGCCACACACCACCAACCACACATATCCTGGTTTGGTTCCCTAGAAGGCGTCACAACTCGAACGGTATCCTTCCACTTTGCACCACCAACACAACCGCTTATTTGTTGCTCGTGAGCTAATAGTAGTCGCGGCTCGTCTCCGTCACCTTTCTCGTCGCTTACTTCGACCTACCACCGCTCAGCAAACGTACTCCTTCAACGCGCTTTCGCCAGATCCTCTCGCCATCCTCAAACCTCAAACTTCAACGGCGGTTTTCACAACCCATCTTACCTGAACTTACCTAGATAACCACACACGTCTCTTCTGACGGCACTCTGCGCAAGTCTTCCTCGGAGGTGCCGCCCTCAAAAGTCACCTTCCTTCCTATACGGCCTGATCTGCCCGGCCCGGCCTGAAGTAACAGTCCAGCTCTCAGTACTTCGTGCTAGCTCTGCCCAACACCGCCGACATGGCTTCGGGACACAACGTACGGCACACGATACACCAGCCCATATGCTCTACTGACTCGCGATCTAGGACCCCAAGCTCCTATATGCCATCAATGGCGTCAAGGCCTTCCACATCTCTAACGGCAAGGAAGAGTCTCTGACTCCCGCCGGACCTCAGACCCTCTCGTTGTTGATGGTGCCGACCTCCTCGTCCTTCCCCGATGCAAATGGAACACAGGCACCCGCAGAGGACTTCTACCTCCACCTGCACCTGCCTCCCGAACTCGATCTTCCCCTCCCTGCCACCACCCAGATCTACCACCAGCCACCGACGAGCTACCTGATCCCGAGATGGGATCTCGGCCCCGACAGCGGCGCCTTTACCCGCATCGAGTTTCCCGATACTGGCAGCAGAAAGGGTCTGCAGGAGGATGTCGATACTTTTGAGACAATCCTGGCCCAATGCACCGCCTTCCTCGAGCGAGCACCGCCGCCCAAGGGCTACTCCTCCTCCAAGGGTGCTCCTGCCGCCGCCATGCCCTCCGCCGCCGTCAATGCGAAGGCCAGGGCTGCTGCCGACGAGAGCCTCCCCGCATACAACCCCGCCGACTACCAGCCGGGTCAGGCTTACGCCCAAGGCGCCCATAGCTCCAACAATGGCGGTAGAATCGTGCTGGTGGACGAGGAGGACGGTAGCGTCATCGGCGAGCTGACGGAGAACTACCAAGTTGTAGAGGACCTGGGCGTCAAGCCCGGCGCGAAAGGTAAGTCGGGCGGCTACTCGGCCGAGCTTGACTCACATGGCATGGCAGAACCCGTGGAGATCACTCTCCCTGCCGACAACAGCCAAGCCATCACCGTCCAGCCCATATCGCAAGAATACCGCGAGATGGTCATGCACCCTTCGTACAAAAAGTCGTTTCTCGTGTCCAACGCCGCCAAAGCATCCCGGCTCATCGTGACGTCGTCCGACTTGGTTACCAAGGGGTTGCAGAGCTCCGCAGACACCTTCACGACCAAGACCAAGCCCAACACCAAGCCCGTGACTTTCACTCCGGCGGCACACGATCGCATCCGGAAAATCAACCAGTTTTCCACCAAGGCGGCCGGACTGTCGGCGACGACGGTCGGCCAGATTGGTAAAGTCGCCCAGAATTTGGGTGCCAGTCTCGCCAGAAAAAAGGACGGCAGCGGGAGAGGATACGACAAGAATGGCAACCCCATCGAGGGTTACAAGCCTGGTCTGCTGAACAGGAGCTTGATGGCTTTCAACACGGTGGCCGATGGTATCGACCAGGCTGGACGTAATCTCCTGACGGGAACCTCGTCCAGTGTGTCTCAGGTGGTCGGGCACCGCTGGGGCGACGAAGCCGGCCAAGTGTCGAGAAACGTTGGCGATGGCTTCAAAAACGTCGGCCTGGTTTACATCGACGTCACCGGTGTCTCCCGTCGGGCCATTCTGAAGAGTGTGGCCAAGGGCATGGTTGTCGGCAAAGTGAAGGGTGGCGGTGAGATCATCGTCGGAGGCGGAGACGGTGGAAACACAGTGGGCTTGCTCGAGGATGGGGACTGGAAGCCCCGTAAGGACGACCAGAGCGATACGACAAGCCTTTACACCGCGTACGAGGGGAATGGCAAGAGGCCCTCAGGAAAGATGCAATGAGCTTGTGTTTGGAAGAGAATGTTCGCATAGCATTAGCTACATGACAGCGGAGGCAAACTGCGTCGCCTTCGAATTAAGTATACCTCACAACAGTGCCGAAGGTGCGCAACGAAGCGGCTGAGCACACTCTTATCTTGTCCCCATGGACTGCTCGATGAGACATCCAGCCAAATTTGGTAATGAAAAGCATTGTCTACCGAATCATTTCAGTCGTTGGGCGCCGCGGATCGAGGCTGATGAGGGTCAGATGGCGCACCGAACGGCGTAGGGCGGGGGTTCCACAGTAAACACCGGCGGCCCAACCCCGGAACATCCCATTCGACCGTTGAGGGTCCGAGTCCGTCGCTGCCCGCCTGGATCCGGTTGTGAGAGAAATGTCAGTCTTTGTCAGCAGCACTACTGTACATTTATGGTGAGACAGATCACGTGGAGCGTGCCTCCACATGGGAAGCCACTTTGAACGCGCGCGTCAGATCGCGTTTCTCTTTCCCCAGAGTCAATTCCCGCTCGTCAATGCCACTACTGTGATATTGGAGGGGACCAGACCCTCAGCATGGAGCCTCCTTGAACAACAACAGTGCAGTTCTGTTGTGGCTCGGACTCTCCTTCCTGTCTTCCTCTGTCTTTTCTCGGTTCCAGGGGGGCGCTGTTTGGGGATCATGCAACAATTGGCGGCTTTTTATGCAGAAAACAACACAAGGTATATCTCCTTCGCTGCAACCATCACTTAACGTTGGTTGTCGCCTACCCTCGTTGCGTTTGATTGCCCCGCACCTGTTGGGAAAGACTGCTTCTTTCAAACTTCATCCTCTGTAACTACACCATCCAGTCGAGTCAATGTGTCGCTTCGAGCTGCTGGGAGCTTTTATCCTGCTTCTACGCGACTCTGGCGAGAAGTCCAAATCTGAGAAGCCGCCTCAGGCGCGGGAAATGTGCTGCTGCCGCTCCTTGGGCCCCAACCTCTCCACCGCGATCCACGAGTCCAACATGGACGTTGACTGACACTTGGCTTTCTCTGTAGAAGAAACAAGGCCGACGACATTAGGGGCAACAGAAACACTGCCAAAATCAGAAAGCCATGCTCCACGAAATCCTCCTCGCCCTCTCCGGGCACCCATCCCCTCTGCTCCGGACCGGCGACGCGGACCCCAATGCGTCAGCATCGCCAGCCGTCACACCACCCGAGCGCGAGCTCCTCGCCACCGTCGCCCACCTGAGCGACCTGCACGTCAAGTTGCAGAGCTACACCGCCCCCATCACCGCCGAGCACCCGTCGACGATATGCCGCGCTGTCGCGACCGCCGTGCAGTCGGTGCACCTGGCCGCCTTCCAGCGCAAGGTGCTCGAGGTCGAGGAGGCCATCCTGCGCAGGGACGCGCGCCTCGTGGGCGCCTACAACATCGTGCCGCTGACGGCCGTGGTCGGCGAGTTTTCAGAGTGGACGCGGCGCATGGAGTGGTTGTGGGAGATTGTGCAGTTCATGCTGCGCAAAAGCAAGGGGCAGACGTGTCGCGGCGCACAGCTGGTCGATCGCCTGAGGACAGAGTTGCAGAGCGGGTATGTCGACATCGAGAGGACGGCCATGAGCTTGGTTTCGGTGGCGGAGACGGCGTGGCTAAAGCAGGTCTCTGCTTGGATCCTCTACGGAAGACTGCCTACGTTTGGAGGGGAGGACTTTTTTGTTCAAAGGGCTGAGAACGGCGACAAGGTGTGTCACGACGAGATGTCAAGCGAGTCGGTGACTAACTGAGGGCAGGACTTTGTGTTGGTTCCGACATTACTACCGAGCTTCGTGACGCCGGCGACAGCGTCGTCGATGCTGTTCATCGGCAGGTCGCTGAACCATGTTCGCGTCAAGAGCAGTGTCGAATCTGGTCTTCAGGGACTGGACCACCTCTCGTCTCAATTGAAGGAACTGTCTGCGTTGACATATCCTCTGAACACGGCCAGCTTAGCGAGGGCAATCACCTCTATTCGTCTCACGCTGTCACGGACGATATTGCTAAAGCTCCTTCCGCTAAACAAGGTCGTCGAAGCACTCGAAGTCCTGCGGGACTTCTTTCTCCTGGGCCGCGGCGAGTTCGCCATGGCCCTTACGCAACAAGCCGACGAGAAGCTCCGCAGCCGCTGGAAGAGGGCAGACAACCTATCGTACGAGAAGCGAGAGGGCCTGGGCGCATTTGCAGTCAAGGAGGGCGAGGTGGCAGCGGTGCTGGCCAAGACGTGGGGAGCCATGGGTCTCATGCAGGGACAGCACGCAGACGAGGACGAGGGTCTGGAGATCGCGAGAGAACTACTCCGACTGAACCTGACCAAGTCCAAGCCGGCGGCGCCGCTGAAACTCGAGGCGAGTACGTCGCAGCCAACAACCAAGACGCTGGCAACGACGCCATTTCGCAATCTGCTGCTTTCTGTACCAGTCGTTCTGACGATGCAGATCCCGTCGCCCCTGGACATGTTCCTCACCTCGTCCGACCTCCAGATCTACTCCACCATCAACTCTTACCTGCTCTCCATCCGCAGGGCGCACATCCGCCTCACCGAGTTGTGGAAGATCACAAACCTACGCAGACATCACCCAGCACCTCCTGGGCCACCAGCCGGAAGCACTCGAGTCGGACGGTCCAAGGTCATCCTCCTCCGCCAGCGCGCTACAGCCCGCTCAAATGCCTTGCGTAGCGCGTGGGTCACTTGCAGCTCGGCAATCTTCTTCCTCTCGGAAACAGAGGCATACCTCCAGACGGAAGTCGTCGCCGGTCTCTGGGACGGCTTCCAGGAGTGGCTGACCTCGAGCGAAAAGAAGCAATCCGCCCCGTCCACCGCACCATTTAAAGCTCACTCCCCTGCCGCGCCAGACGACGGAGACGACGACGGAGACGACATCTGGCTCGCGCAAAAATCGGAAGCCCAACCCAGCAAGTCCAAAACACCAGACACGTCCACCACCCGCGACCCTCAAAGTCTAGCTACAGCCCACCGCGCCTACCTCCGCGCGCTCTCCACCCGCCTCCTCTTGACCTTTCCCTCCTACACCGACCCCTTGTACAACCTCCTCTCCCACACGGACCACCTCGTCGCCCTCACCCAGCGGCTGCACGCCGTCTGGACGTCCATGGATCTCGAAGCGGACGCGGGTGTCGTCGACGCCTTTGTCGATCTCGAGCTCGAAGAGGCCGACGTCCGACGGGCCATTGCCGAGGTCGAAGGGCACGTCAAATCCGGCGTGCGCGAGGTCATGGCGGCTCTGCGGTCGCTGGAATCGGACCCCGCTGCGTTTGCGGACGAGGAGGAAGTCGGCGAGGAAGGCGTCTTGAGGGACGAGGGCGAGTACATCCCGCGACGCGTGGGTGGTGTCGAGCGGTTGTTGATGAAGCTCGACCTAGCGGGCTGGTTCGGCGAAAAGAAGGACGATTTCTTCGTGGTGGATTATTGAGCCGCTCGCGTGTTCCTACTCGGGGACACCCTGATTGCCCCCCGCGTTGTAGCAAGCATGGCGTAGCGTAGGTAGCGTAGCATACCACCTCTCCGATCGGTACCCACCCTCCCGGCGGAGGGGTCAAGTAGTCTGATGGGAATGTCACGATGGCATGATGATACCCAGTTTCCACAAACTCTCTCTTTAATCCTCCCGTAAACGGTATCGTGCCCTGCATGCATTCACGCTTTGCAAGCCACGTTATTCCCACATGCCAAAAAAAGAAATAAAGGCGGCAGCTATCAAAGCGGAGACTTACACCCCAGGAATCATTCACTCGGCAACGACCTGACGCTTTAACCACCGGCGGATCGGACCGGGGGTGGGTGGAAAATATTATTAAACACCACCAGCCAGCAGCACCCCCCCAAAAACGTCATGGGTCACGCCAGGGCGGGGAGGGGGTACTGTAGCGTGGTGCGGCGGTGGTACGACATTGACGGGCGGGGCGGCCACGAAGTGTACGAAGTCCAAGTGTGCGCTATCGTGGAGTTCCAGACCGGGCCATCTCTTCATCAGGAGGAAGTGTGTCTTGGAACCGTTCTTGATCTAATGCGTGATGAACGAATTCTACATCGCGGTGAGAAGCGGATATTAGAGCATGACAACATGGCAGCGCAGTGGCGTATGGAGGTACGGACGAGGCGTTTTTACGATGCAACAGATTCTGACGTTTGCAGACTGCGTCATTGGGGAAGGTAACTGGTCAATTAAATTCCATTCGTGCTTCCTGGGGGAAGAAATGCTGTAGACTCCCCGACTCCTCGCCTGCTATTGATTGGGGGTTTTTTACAAGAAATACACTCGAGATGATACACTAAATCGCCGAGATAACGCCCTTCGTAATGTGCCGCGCATAATCATGACCGCGGCCGTATCCTGTACTTTGTATATGTGCTGGTTTTGATTTCGTAGATGCTGTGACATGTCCTGTTTTTTTTCGCTGCTGGATGCGATCCAGTTGTGTGTTTGGATGTGATTGAAAGATGGTACTGAAGTCGGTTTTCGTCCGTTTCGATTTTGCGCATTTGGGATGAATCGCCTCCGAGGAAAGCGACAATCTCGACTCGACTCAATAGGTCGAAATCGGACGCTGCCTCAAGGGGCTCGACGTCTGGTCCGAACCCCGCCTCTTCAAAAAGTGCACGATATCCACGTCCACGGACCGCCTAGTCAACGGGACGGTAACGCGGTGCGCCTTCTTCTGGCCCCAGCGTTCCCTGATGCAGTTGTCCGTGAGGGCCATCAGGCCCGTCGCGACAATCACGTCCGCGACGTCGGTGACGGCCTCGACGATGCTCGGGTCGCTGATCCACATATGACAGGGCGGCACCCAACCGCCGGCGCTCTCGTCGTCAATGACCTGCGTTGGGGAGCGTGTCTCGGGGACGATGTGGGCGACGGCCATGTCGGCGTTGTTGTCCTTGACGAGGTGGAAGGAGGCGGCGTTGTTGAGGTTCTTGTCGATGACGCGCCTCCACGTGTACTTGTGCCCCCACCACTCAAAGTCGTAGCGTTTGGTCGCTCCGGAGCCCGCGCGGGTGACGTCGACGCGGGCGTAGTTGGAGAACTCGAGCTTGAGGGTCTTGGTTGCGGGGCGGGGCTTGTGTTTGGGGTCGGAAGAGGGCGACCGCTGGGGTTGCGAAGGGTGATCCTCTACGTCGTGTGATGAGGATGTCGTCGGACGGGAGGTGGTGGACGAGTTTGTGCGGGAGAGCGGTTTGCGGACGGAAAAGCTCTTGAAGGCGCTCGAGAGAGATCGTTGGAGGGTTGGGCGATCTTCTGTAGGCGTTTCCTCGTACTTGCGCTTGGCGTTGCATACCTCGCGGCCCGAGTCGCGGCAGTAGCGGCGCAGAGAGAAGTCTCGCTTGGCGAGATCGTACATGCGCAGGTGGAATAGCTGCATGGCGAAGGGTTGGTGACCGGGGACGACTGTGTCGACGCGTAAGTTCATGTTGCCGTCCGGTGTGAACTCGTCATGGCGGATGGACAGCCTGCTCATCGAGGGAAACAGACGAGCAAAATCCTGGGCCGTTGACGGACGAATGTCGTCGATGGCATCGCGGCAGTAGGCGGGCAACGGTGGGATTTCTTGGTGGGAGTCGAAGCTGTCCATCTCAATGTCGCGCTTGAGCTCGAGGTCCTCCTCGGAAGCCATGGTGGAGTCAAAGGTGTCGACCGAGGAGCGCAGGCAATGGGAGGTTGAAGGAGAAACGTCCTCCTCGTAGACAGGCTGAAACTTGGAGGTGGCGGGCTTGTTGTCCTTTTCGGAAGCCTCTGTGCTGGCGTAGTAGGATGTGGGTGTTGTGCTTTGTGACTCGTAGGTTTCGTACGAGTCGCAAGACTCTGAGCTTCGTCGAGAGTCTCGACTACTTGTCGAGCTCTTGGAGCTGTATTTCCGATACGATTGAGGCATTGTGGGTGTAAATGCGCGAGATGGTGTTTGAGAAGGTTCTGAGGGATGACAGACGGTGCTGTTGCGAGGGCGGATGAGACTGTCAAGGGATGGGGAGAGGCTTCATATATCCAAGGACGGATAGGAATATTGGGCTTCTGTGTTGGAAGGAGAGCTGGGCGAGAAGTCTTCTGCGGTCGGTGAACGGTTGGGCAACCTGAGAATGTTTGGCTGGAAGACTGTAAGGTGTAGACGGTTTGATGTGCTGGGGCGAGGGTGCGGTTGGATGAAGCAGGGGTGTGTGTGTGTGCGTACGTGCTCGTGAGGCTGTTCTTACTCTCAGTGGTTCGAGGACGTTGGCCGAGGGTGGTTCAAAGGATGTATGGTAACGAATTGGGGAGAACAGCACAATGTTGGGATACGATCAGGCAGAGAGGAAGGCGAGCGAAGAAAAGGCAGTGCGATGCAGCGTAGTGCAGCACGGCGGAATAAGAGTGAGGGGAAGGCCAAGTAAAGTGAAAGTGAGAGGTGGTGATGGGGCCGGAACGCAACGGGTGGCAGTGGTTTGGTTCTTAACGGTGGGTGGGCAGCTTTAATCGTCAGACAGGGAAGACGGGGATCGGAGATGGGAGACGGTCTGCACTAATACCTACTACTGTACGTATACTCTATAGGGTACAGAAGCCACCGTATTGTACGGCATGCTCACGTGTGTACACCGTACAGTGTTTGGATTCCCACACCACGTTCAGAGCACTCTGGGCCCAGCGTCGAAGTGTCGTGTTCCTGCGCTGCAACGCAAGGTGAATGGAATGGAAGAAAGAAGGTCCCGCACCCTGGTTCTCCCCTGGCTGGCTGGTAACTTTACTGTTCGACGCCGAGTGAGTGTACATACACATACCACCTGGTGTGGGCACTCCTTGCTCGTAGCTAAGTGCCTCAGCTACGAATCCGAAGAGCGTCTTACACGTACCCTCCCTGGTCGTGGCACGTCAGATGGGATGGGATAGACACGAGATCCGAATGGCTGGATTATGGGGGGAGGCGTGCGTTGACGAACCCTGCAAGCTCTGCCAATGAGAGCCGGTACTGCGGTAGGCAATGCTCCGTATACCTTGCAGTAGTCAGGACCTCGAACTTGCAAGGCCTTCAGGTAGCAGTTGTAAAGCATGGCTAGCAATCCAGCGAACGACACGACACGCCAGAATCAGCACGATGCCTCTTGGGGCATGTGGATGCGTGGGCGAAGTCGACATTCGGGGGGTGGTATACCACACGCAGTCGTACATGGGTAGTCAGAGTCACAAATAAGTCACTGCTGCTTCATCAGCTGGCGAAGCTGCCCGACGACTGACTGTAGTAGCGATGACGAGCAACTTGTTCGATACTCCCACTACCTAAGGCTGTGACTACACGTGTCAGCTGGGTGCCTCGCACTTTCGAATGCAGAGAAGGCGTAAGAAGGTCTCTCTATTCTACACTACTGTGATCGACTTGGCTTTACCTGAGGAAATACGGATACTTCTGCGCCAAGGCACTGATTAATACCAAGGTATGTAAGGCCCCCAAGGTATTCTATGTACGGAGTACGGCGGAGGACAAACGGCAGCAGGAACACGTTGCAGGCCAAAGGATGCTCCCTGTAAAGGCGGACCCCTTGCTATTACAGCTCCAGTTCGGTCACGAACTGGCCAAGGGGATTCAAGCTTGATTGAACTCGACTGAAGCTTTGCCATCGCCCATCAGTGGTACCACAAATCTCGTGGTGGGAGCCGGGTGGCATGTTTGTTTTCTGGAAGCGACAGCACAGCGCTCCTGCGCCGTACGGATACAGCTCCCGTTGCCTTCTGCTGGGACTTGAGGCACCTACCTAATACCTGACTGCTGACCTACCTAACGTAGTAGGTAAGACCAGTGATGTAGGCACCTCACGCAGGAATCCAGGTCCTTCTGTACCTCGAGGCGACTACCTACATACATAGTACTGTGGCTTGTGTGGTTAAGGTAAGCGCCCAAGGTGGCCACTTCGATACAAGCGAGGGCTGTTCGTTGGGCAGTCGCAGCAGACGTTGAAGCAAGTGCAGCAGCTCTTTCCACCTGAATAAGGCAAGACGCCGGGAGACCAATGGTCGCCTGCCTTCCATCACGGTCGATTGTGCCGAATTCTTCACGAGTTCCTGTCGACCGTCAAAATCATCTCGAGGCGATTGTGCAGGCTCTTCCGAGCCACTTATCCCCCCCAAGGTTGACCGAGCCACTGCCCGTGCCTGGTCAGTTCACCCAGAGCTGCCTGTTTGTCTAAATACCTTAGGTACTGACCCGGCCTGATACCGTCTGTGGCTTAGGCGGCGACAACAGCCTGATTTCCCATGACAGTCGGAATTGCTGTCCGTTTGTCACCTCGTGGACGTTTTCCACCCATCTACGAAGTCACTCGCCAGGACAAGACACACACAACATGACCAAACAACACATGGGAATCTGTCGAGGATCGGCATCCAGACTCTGAATCCGCCTTCTCGGCTTCCTTATGACAGGGTTGACCTTCGATTAACCCCCATGGATCGATGATCGTCACCTGTCAAGACTCGATTCTTACCCTCCCTCGTCGCCTCCCCTGTCGGCTTCCCTTTTTCGAGCTGCGTCCAGAACTTCCTCGACCTTTCCTACCCGCGCCGAAACCCCCGTCATTGCCGTCATTCGCTGGCAACTCCGTCATCTTGGACCTGTGCAATGACTGCATTGTCTCGTCTTTGTCTGCAGCACCGGCTCTTCAGAACAGCCAAGTCAGCACTCGAACGCACGTCACTGGGCGGATACCCGTACGCAACACAGAACACGGCGCCTTCTGTGCCATTTCGACCAGCTCCGTCTCACGCAGTGATTAATCCGTCGCTACACTGACATCGCCCCTCACCGATGCCGTCCAATCGACCGTCGGGTCACATCTACAGGCGGGACACATGCTCACCAAAGGCCCCCAAACTGATTCCTTTCAGTCGCTCAGAATCGCAGTCCATCTCCACTTCGCACCGCTCGTCCGCTGACACTGTGTGAGTCTCGTACGAAGCTGTGCAGACCACAGAGAGAAACGGATGACACATCGTGCGCAACACCAACACAAGCCCATCGCGAACCCTGTACCCCGCGATGGCCGCGCAGACGCCACCGCACTCTGTTGCGCTCACCCTTCATGGTACACAGCTCGCGGCCGGTTGAACCCGTCTTCTGACAGGACGACCAAAGTCAATCTTGCAAATTGGCCATGTCTCTGCCTCTGTCCTGGGACGAAGCACAAGACACGCCTTGGTCCAACAGCCAATGCGCAGTTCTACAAGACGCACAGCTGCGTCGACGGACCCATCCTCGACTACCAATTTAGCTGCTACTCAATCGCCAGCCACACCCAGCCGCCGTCATGACGCCGTCCCTCGACGACACCCTCGACCTCAGCTGGCCTGGGATGACGTTGGGTCCACGAGACACATCAGTTGGGGGTTTCTCCATCGCTGCTCCATCTGTCGTCTTGCTACGGATACCATGCCTCGAGAGACAGATACGCGAGATGGTCTTGCGTAACCGTACAAACCCGTGGGACGAACCATCGCCCACGCCGCGTCTTCCGGCTACATGACTACGGGGCGGTCCTCACCGTCGCCGAACTGCATCTTGCTCCGCAGCCCCTGTCGCCTAAGTTGATATCAGCTTCCTACGAATCCATCACCGCCTCTTCTTGTCTCCTTTTTCTTGCTGATGCCCAGCCCCTCCAGCCCCACGATCCTGTCCCTCGATCTCAACAACATCCTTTAATTGGCCGTCTGGGTCACGACTTAACCTCAGACTGCCCGCTGTTGCCTCGCTGTCTGCAGTCTAGGCAAACGTTTGTGCACTTCCGACTCGGCAGGGCCTATTTGGGATTCGGGATCCGGTTTATCTCGACGCTGCCTGGACTGCCACTTCGGTAGGCGCCCCAAACGCGAACGCCGCCCTCCATAGACAGCAGATGGCCCATCAGTCGTATCCAGCGATGGCTGTGCCATGACTACTCTGGCCTGGCGACTGTGTGACGCAACGAACTGCCTTCTACTATCGTCGATGGGTGAACACGTTTCTTTGCCCCTTCTGCAGGCCTTTGAGACATCTCCGTCTCACATCTATGCACTAAACAGGAGCCGTCCTGCGTCACAGTCAACGCTGTCAGAGGTCCAGTGCTGCTCCCACTGCACGACCGTCCGCGGATGCGGGTTGCGCTCCTCTTGGCTCTGCATCGCGACCGTGTGTCAGACGATGATTCGCTGCCATCGGAGGTGTCACCAGCCCGATAGTCGGCCCCCAGTGCACCACCGACCGCGAGCACAGAACACGTGCTGTCTCAAATGTATTCCTCGTAGGGCCCGCCACCGTGTTCCCGTTGGACAGCGTCGCCCTCCCGTCCCGCTTCCCTCAGATTATCATCTTCTACTCCGTATCCGTACATTTAAGGGTCTTCTAATATCTGGCGGCCCAAAGCTTCCCAGATGGTCTCAACGGTCAGGCAGCCAGATCTGACAGTCTGGCAGAGGCAACCAGATGATGCTGCCAGGGTCCTGGGACGCGCTGGCTGTTCTACCACATGACGCCTTTGCCCCTTCGTCTCTGGCCCTGCGGCCCTAGATTGATGGCTTCCGGTGCCTTTGCATTGGTCGTGCTTGACAGTCGCATGCGCCTCCCGTCGGTAGGCTGTCGTCCGCGGGCGAAGACGGAACAATTCCTGCCCTTTGTCGACCGCAAATCAACACCTGGGGCGCTGATCAGGGCGACATCAACGTGCGTTTATTGCCTTGGCGCGTCGCTGTCTCTGAACGTCCGTCCCTCCGGATGGCTACCCGACGCTCGGTCGTTGCCGCAAATGGTCTGACTACAATTGCCCATCACTTTCAGGCGACGATGCCTATCATCGATCGGAGCCTTGTGCACATTCCCACATCCAATGAGCTCGCGGCGTCAAAGTCCACCAGAGAGGACCGAGAGGCGGATGTTCCCATGCCACCCATCGGCCCTGATTGTCGGGTCTAGAAGGCCGTTCTCGACCGCGACAACCAACAATTTCAGCGGTGATCTCGCCCTCTTCCAGAACCGTGACCTCACTACCCGCGCAGCGTTCGCTACATGGCCGCCAAACATGCGGGTGTCCAAGTCGGGCTTCGTGGGGTGTTTGGCTAAGTAAAGCTCGGTGCGACGACGTACCGGCGCCCGCCATCCCCAGTCGCCCTCCGGTTTTTCCGGCTGTGTACGGTTCACCATCGTTGTGACATGGAAGCGGAAGAAACTGACAGGTCGTGCTGAGTGCCGGCCGCGGTTTCGGTGCCACTGGTATGCTGTGTGGGGGAAACGCAGATTCGCCTCGCCTCGCCTGTGACGTCGACACGTAGCGGCGGCGCTTCATGTAACGAAATTGCCGCGGGACTTATACCCCTTTTGCCGTCCTGTGCTCCGTCCCTCGGGATAACAGTCCCTTGGGCTGTGTTGCTGACATGAAAACTGACGGAATCTGAGTTCAGCCCGGGATTCCGTCGCCCAAGAATACGCCAACCTTGTCATTGGTGCAGATGTGTCGAGTATGAGGTGTGTCGAGGCATGTGTTTGGCTGTCCGGTAACTGACAGACTGACAGCTTCCGGGTTGTCCCTTTGGGCATCAAAAGCGCTTCGTCAACTTCATCTTGGATGACGCTCAGGTCGAAAGACTGCGTGTTCAAGACGCAGTTGAAGATCGAACGCCGACTTTGACCACATGAGGCAGTGACAGCGACCTGTACATCAACCATAAACGAACGACTACGACAGGCTATCAAGTGAAAGCCAACCAAAGCCATGAGACAATTCCCAGCTCAAAGCTTTGATGGGTGGATGTCGCCTAGACAAGATTTCTCATCTTCTGGGCATGGAGTCGGGAATTCATTTTCTGTCACACGCCATCCAATTCCCTGGAGGAAGCATGTGAAGTCTGTGATATAGCCATTCCGTACATTCGACGTGTCGATCTGGTCATCTGCCTTCCTCCATCAGCCAGCCGAGTAATCGAAGTCTTGAAAGTAAATCCCGACTGGATGCAACGAAGCAGTGCTTCCTTCGCAACACAACCCGCCTTCTTTACCGGGCGCCCTCTCTCGGGGTGCTATTCCCACAATCCCATGACACTCTTTGCTGTCCCTCGTCGACACAAGACAAGCCACGAATTCCCTCCTGCAGCACCCCGTCACAGCACGGAACAGGGGCCAAAATTCGGGAAAGGTGCAAGCCCGAGCCGCCCCGTTGCCGTCGGGCCCTGCCGTCTCGGTAGTCAGAACTCCCAATTCTTCTCGCAGCGGTTTTGCAAGCCACGAGAGGCCATTTGGGGGATATGCAAGCACCAAGCGTCAACTTTGGACATGCGTCTCGGGGTGGTATCACGACGTGCTGCATCAAAGTGCGGGGTGTGAGGCTTTCTTCCGGACCTGTGTTTGGAGGAAATGGACTTGTGGCTACGGATCACGAGGGCGAGGGGGTTGGCCAATCGCCTAATCGAAGTTCTGTGAGGTTCTATTGGATGACTGGGGGAGGGATGTGCGTGTGAATGGATCTGGCGTGAAGCTATTCGAGGATGATTTATCGCAAGACTGTTCACTGTGAGCGAAACGCGTTGGGTCACGGAAAACGAGTGTTCCGACGAGTAGAGTGCCGTCGGGTCGTCGTTCTCGTCGTCGCCTTCTTCCCATGATTGTTGTCCGCAGTCCATTTTTCAACCTTGATTCTGTGAGAGGAGGGCCTAAGAGACGAGAAGAAACAATTGCTGACAGTCATAGTCCTTTAGGCTTCATAATTGCCTTCTTTGTTTGAAGAGGGTCCATGATCTTTCGAAGGTCATCTCCGTGTAGGACAGCTTTTACTGGCCTGCATCAGGGGAAGTGTCGCAGCTGAGGAATGTCTGGCAGTTTCTTTTCGTTCCTCTCGTCGTATCAGGCACGAAGATGCGACTTTGAGAGCCCCAAGTTCGTTAATTCAATTCCTATGGATGACTGATGGAACCGAAATGCAGACTCGATCCAATACTCCTAGGGCAAGTCCGAAGCCGATTCTCTTCTGTACAAATGAGCAAGTTTACTTTAGCTGAAAGTTTTCACCCTTGTGCTGTGCTTGCGCCAATTATACAGTCTCGAAGGGCACCAACGGACGATTGTTTCCGTAAAACCCTCACTGGGCCTGCTTCAGCTCCTGCGTATGTCCATACGATTACAGCATGTCGGGCAGCCCAACTGATGTGTCTTGCAAGTCACCACGATGTTCACTTTTCTCCACGGTCGAGGTTGATTACTTGGCCTTTTCTCCTCGCCGCTTAATGCGTGGATTGTTGTTGGAAGAAGGGGGGAAGGGCCACTTGAACGCGTGGTCCTGTCCTCGCATCTACTTAACTAGAGGAAGAGATTGTGTTAGATCGTCTAACCTTATGATTACTGCCGCCTTAATAGTTTACGATTCGGGTATTTCATCGCGAGCAGTCACGCCTTGAACCTCGAACTTTGCGCAAGGCGCACGTAGCCAGCAGAACTTTCAGGACTAGATGAACAGCAACGTGTGCCTTCCTGTTTCGCGAGCCATAGATTGGGTAGCTGTCGTCAAGGGCGCTAACGCGGCATTGGCTGACTTTGGCTTCCTCAGAATCTTCGTTGTACCATGTCAGGTGAAGCTTGTGAGTCGATGGCGAGGCGAGGCGGGTCTATTTGGGATTACAAGACGTGGTGATGATATCGGCAACAGGGATCATGTGTATGGCGCGCAGACATCCATCTAGATCCTCCGCGTGGCTTTAGCTTCGCCGATTGTTAGAAATACCGACACTCTCGCATCCGTCAAGGGTTTAATGCACCCAAGAAGTTTGTCGATTGTCCCAGATCTCGTTTCCGCGTTGACAACCTTAGTGACCTGGGGAACATGAACTCCCCAACAGCCCAGGAAGACACCTCTGGTGTTGGAAAATTGATGCGCGGAATAGGCTCAATGATGGGGAGGTAAAAAAGCAGGACTCTTTGAAGATGACTTGTCCAGGTTTCACTCTAACTAGGTAGTCCCCCCCCCCCCCCCCCCCCCCCCCCCCCCCCCCCCCCCCCCCCCCCNNGAGGGAGGCCCCCCCCCCCCCCCACCTCGGACCCCCCGGACCCTCGGCAGAACGAACTAGTTCATGATGATCAGTCATCGTGAGGAGCAAGGTTTCTCCAATGCTCTCATGCTTCGGCAATCGTACAGCAGTTGGTCCGGCCTACTCCAACGACCTTAACAAGACGACACTCACGCCCACATCCATACCGTCTCTACGAAACTGCCAAAACCCAATTAGCAGTGGAAATTTCCCAATCATCCCTTGTTCGGCCACAGAGAGTTCACATGCAATGTAAGTATGTGGTCCCTGTTCACCGGCCGCGGCTCAACGGTTGTTCACCCAACCTCTCTGGAGACTGATGACCGAACGAAGCGTGAGCGAACCCAGGTGGGTACGAATTGCGTGTACTCCATACACCAACTCAGTCACCCAGCTTTGCTGGCTGTCACCAGTGACACCATGGCCCATTTTTTCCAACATGGCCTTCAACATGGGAGGATGGGGGTCGCACCGCAGTCCAGTCACGCTAGGGTAGCACGTATTTGTGTTCTTGATTTGCAAACAGTGTCGCGGAACTAAAGTGAACGCCAAGAACTGAACGCCAAGAACTGAACGCCAAGAACTGAACGCCAAGAACTACCGAGGGTTAATAAGACCCGTCAGATTAGCAGAATATTTGACTCCTAGGAGTAGCAGGGGTTGTGGGGATAAAGATGCTTGTCAGCTCTGGTGAGGGAAACGCGTTGATGAAGTGGTGGGTTCGATTCTCGGAGAAGTTCAAAGGGGCCAGCCACGACCGTCGCGCTATTTGATCGTTCTGGCGAGCTTCTGTATTGACTTTGGGGACGTGACACCCACTCAGGCTGCTGGACGGACGCGCAATCTATGAAGAGGACAAACACCACGCAAACCGAGATGTCCGGGGTAGACCTCGTGTGGAAGCTTCGAGCACAGCGGAAATTGTTCGAACGAGACCTATCTCATGCCACCCTGCTGAGCCTCGAAATTTTCTCCCGGGTCCCCGAGCTGTCAGACCTTTGGAGCCTTACGTATTTGGCCATTTCCCATGCATCTCAGAGCCCATATACTCAGAAGTCATTGTGGGCCGCACGTAACAACCACCGTCTGGAAGATTGAGACTCTGCCAACCGAAGGCTGTTACCAGTCCGCAAGAAGCTTGCTTCTAGAAGGGCTATGATCATTCCATCGGTAGCTTCAAGTCATGGCAAGCTCCAAAGGTAACATGTGTTTGACAGAACCCAGTTTCAAGGGAGGGATGAAGTGATGATAACCTCAGTCGACGATCAAGTGGGGTACTGTGGAAGTTGATGAAGCTCGACCCTGGGTCCTCGTCTCTACCGACACAAGGAAAGCAACATCACCAACTTGCACAGCGGCTTCACTCTGAGATGGAACAATGACGAAGCGCACTTACGTACGACACCCTCTGCTCATGGTCTCGAGCTTACGGGACATCGACTCCGGGCTCGTATCCGGGCTGGCACGCCCCGCGCTGGCTTCAATGATTCTTCAATGATCCTTGCCAGAACAGCATCGTCGCATGGGCTTACGACGCATGCATTCGCCTTCATCCTTGCATACCATCCCAGAAGCCATGAAAGTGACGAATGTTTGCAGTGCCGCCATCTCTTGAAGGATCTGGATCATCGGCTGACAGCGGCTGACCTACCCGTGCACCGACGGTACCGGCTGCGCCGTCGCAAGTCAATGTTTGATAGTTCAAGCTACCGTGACGTAAGCATAGTAATCTGGGTTTCTAAGATGGGAGTCAGGGGCTTTGCAAACCTTTGCCTGCCGAATCACATCTTCTGAGGGCCACTTTAGCGATGTTGAACTGTGTTCAGTAGAATTTGTTGAGTACTGGGCCTCATGCTGCATGGCCTAGGTCTACTCGTCGTTATGTGTATGTTCCACAGGGGATTCCCAAGTAGTTCATGCTGTATACCGACTGGAAGACATTCAACCATTCAACAGCACTCATCTCTATGAGACTCTATGAGAGATTACCGGCGGTTCAGACTTCCGTTGGCTTGAACTGTTTCTGTTCTTGTTTGCCGAGTTCAAACTCAGAATGAATGGCAATCAGAGAAACTTATAGTTTCCTCCATCAATTAGATTTACGACCTTTTCGCTCATGGCCTGAAGAGGATATCACTCACGTCCTGCAATTCGTTCTTTCAAATTCCTCGAATCTGGTGTTGAGACACTCACATCCAAGTCCACCACCAAAGTGGTATATAATCTCATACTTGACTTCCAGGTGGCCATGATGCCCGGCAGCTGCTACTCATCAAGCAATACGGATCCTCTACTGACTAAGAAACAATAATCGTTTTCAACATGGCCTTTCATGCCATTCTCATCGCCCTCTTATCTGTGCTCAGCTTCGTTCAACCCACTCCAACCGCAGACAGAGCCTTGGTCGCTGTCGATGCCCCGTTGACTGGCTACAACGAATCTTCTTTGAAGCTGTCTGCCAACACCAACAAGCATCTACACCTTTCTTCTTCCTCGTCAAAAGTAGAGTTGTTTGAAGAGTTCGAGGAGTTGTCCGATGCGGAACTAGACAGTACCTCGCCCCTCCAAAAGAAAGACTCGTCTCGCTTGGAATCCCGCCAAGCACGACGACGACCGACACTCTACACCGAGAACGAGGAGGACGCCGAATGCCACGAACACGACGGCCCCAACGGGCATGGCAGTAGCGAAATTTTTCGCTACAACGCGTGGGGGTCGGTCTGCGTAGGTACTCTCCGATCAATCACGTGTCGTCCTTATGTGCCGTCATGGGGGCAATTTTTCCCCACCTTGCGGTCGCTCATCCTCTGCCAACAGGGTTTCGTCTGCCGGCAGAACGGCATCCGCGCAACTCGGTTCGGCGACTGGAGGCCGTTTACGAGCTGCGTCTTGGACTCCACGCTCAAGACGTGGGTCATTGGCGGACGACAGATTGGGGAGAGGTGCAGCCAAAAGTTTGCGATTCCTTCGGCGGGTGCCGGGAGGACGGTGAGGTTTCACGAATGGGCCGTCAACGCCGTCACTGGGATTTTCAGGCAGGTCGAGAAGATGTACGTCAAGGTCAATATGGCGTACTACGTGTCGGTTTCCGGCCCCGTCTCGGAGTGGACTGGCGAAATCAAAGGGATCAAGGGTACGGATTTGATTGAGCTCTGCGCGTATCCACTCAATGGAGACGAACTAAGGCTGTCGGCAGAAATCAAGCTTGTTTAGGGATGGTGTTGGCTTAACATTTAGTCGAGTACGGGCTGCCATATGGATTACTGACGGTGACGGACCATGCAAGTGCAAATTTTGTTTGTGAGTCTATTCTTCTATGGAGGATACTCGGTTATACGTAGTTAGGGTATAGAATGAGAGATGTCTTTTCCATCTTGTGTATCCGGTGAAGGGCATATCGCTCTCTTATCTACCAGTCACAAAGTGAGTATCTACTTCTGGCAAAGACATGGCCCAAAACCGTAGATTTAAAAGTCATTTTTCTACTTAGGTTTTGGGCGCGGGACCTCTGTGGTCAAACAAGCCTGAGATCCAACGCGCCACACAACACAACGCCACATAGTGGCTGTATCACGACACTACTTTAACTTCTACCTTAATGAAGGCATCCTAGTTTACTCTGTTCTACCTTGCTTTGAATATTGGTTATTCCATTCAGGTCACTGATATTTCATCTGAGGCCGATACTGGAACGTTCCGGGACCTGTGTTGTTCAGCACGTAATCGTCAGGTACAAGGGGACGTAGGCGCTACGCAGTACATCTTCCATCTACAATCATCTTTTGGGTGGTCAAATACTTGACGGCGAATAGTGGTTCAAAGCTTTTTCTTGAACCCAAGACCGACAAGTCGCTCTATAATGCTGTTACTTGAAATAACAACGTTTCTCAATAAGTTGCATCTCTCCTTCATGATTGGAGCAGTGCGGGGTGGTCGAATTTCGGGCCCGATGTGGGGCCGGCCGATCGGTAAGGGCCGGAACCTACCATAAATCAACCGCACATCATCAAGATACAACTAGACCTACACTTTGGGGTATTTTCTGCGACTCTTTTACCTTTGCAACTATCACGCAGAAAGCTTTCGATGGCAGAGTTCATAGTACATGAAGTGCGGCAAGTAGCGATTCCTCGACAGGACGATCCTGCAGTGGCATCGTGTCTACTGATTGGGCTTCAACTTGAAAGTGAAGTACAAAAGTCACGGGAATATCAGAGGGTGCCTGTGGATAGTCTTTCTAAGTGCTGCTGATAGCCACGCTCACACAGTAGCTTTGCCTGTGCTCGACGCGATGGAAAAGCCAGCAGTTCTCCAACGCTGAGATGGTAGCCCTGACTACGTCACTCCCTGGACAGCAAAAGCGCGGACACGGTGTCTCCGCCGCATCGTCCTCCTTTACAGCCAGTTCTACTGCTCTCCACGCGCGCAGGACTACCAGCCCCAGCCTCAGGCTGGGTTCTGCTGGTGAAGAGGATGTAGGTGGCGTTTGATGGTGAGGATCCTGTCTATGGAAGCTAGTCTGTGTGGTTGTGAATAGTTGCGAAGGGCTCCTATTGTGCCTGCGTTGACTGTGAAGTATTGTACCGCGGGTATGTGTATATTGTTAATGGCTCCTTCTGTCTCTCTGGATGTTAAGACGAGAGAGACACGATATTGATTACGATATCTTGAATGTGGATGAGTTGGATCTACGGTACATAAATGCTACTATTTTTACTGCGCCTAGAAACGAGATCATGGCCTAAACAGTCTTTTTAAATAGTAGAGGGACTCTCTATTCCGTGACAACTTTGCGTAGACGTAGATAGTGAGCTAACCGGTCCGACATCTTATCTAGCTCCTTATATGTCGTAGAACTATCCACGATACCCTGAGTTACATTGGCTGCCTCTTCGCCTGCGACTGGAAAAGATGATGTAGATAGTCCTCTACGGATTCTGGTACTGTCTTGTTCTACTCTGCGATCTCGGCTAAATCACCCGGATTCAGTGGCGTAAAGTTTTCGATTGCGGTAGTTATCGGGGTATTTAGCAACTAGGATAGTGTAAATCTAAAATGCCGCAGTACCCTCCGTATCTGCGCTGGCTGTAGCGCTGCTGGGTTAAAGTCCGCCTCGACGGTAACGGCTGCGGGCTGGAGGAAGTAGGTTAGAGATAGCGTGAACTGCGTGTTAACCTCGACGGCTTCCTCCATCCATAGCATACCTGCGTCGGCCTATGGTCGTGCTTGGGGGATGATGTTGACCGGGTCTGGAAGCTGGTCGCGACCTCGGCGTCGTGGCTGACGCGGCGGATGTTGGCTAGGCCGTATTGTAGTGCTGGGTGGTTGAGGAGCTGTCGCCTCGCGGCCATTCGCTCTTTCAGTAATTCCTAAATGGCGAACGATGGGTCAACCATAACCTGTATAGATTCGTCGGTGGCTGTTGGGCCTATGGTGGATGTGAAGGCGGGTGTCTGACCTGAGAAAACCAGGCTGAAAATGATGGAGGAGGTGTTGGTGTAGGCGTGAGCTGTCTGTACCCAGGCGACCTCGATATACGCTGGAAGCTGGGCGTGTGATACGTTTGCTGGTAGTGATACCTCCTTGTGTTGCTTTTGAAAGGATTCGGGAGAAGTGGTGCGAGTCGGTCTGGATGAGGGAAAGACGGCGCTTTCACCCTTGAAGTAATCGGATTGCGTGGTGCGTGGTGAAGACCAGCTTTCCATCGACAAAGGCGGTCCGCAGCAGAGGAGCACCCAGTTCCGTGTGACGAGCCTTCTCCTCCTCCAGGAACTCACCGAGCGGTTGTGGGCCATTTGTCGTCTGATGCTCTTCTCGCAGGACGACCTGGAGAAGCCCGTGGCTGTCCACATCGACGATTCGGGTACGCAGAACCGGGTTGAGAGACACCAGTTTCGCCAATGCAGAAGAGACATGCCAACTCTGTTGAGTCGGTTGACAAAATGAAGCCCCCACTCCATTCGCGAACCACATCTCAAAGAATTGCGGATGACTCTGGCAAGTAAGTTTGGTTGCCAAACTCTGAACGGCGTTGGGAAGGACTTTCAGGAACCGAAAGTATTACCGCGGTCAAGCAGTTCTTCAAGTTGCTCGCGACTCCAAGCTGCGCGAAGCCGTGATCGCTGTCAGCGACTCAGCGTTAGTAGGGCAGACGCGGTCAAGCTCATCGCCGAGACGTTGGGTCCTGACCGTCACCACAAGGTGGTCGTCGCGGCCGTGAACACCCTACGTCGGTGACCATCTCTGGCGATGAAGAAGCCTTGCAGGCTGTTTACGATGCAGCCGAGGAAAGGGGTCTGAATCCTCGACGACTAAAGGTCGGTGTTGCGTACCACTCCCACCACATGCAAACGGTGGCGGAATGGTACAGATCCCTGATTGAGCCTCATTGCCGTCCTGACGATCGTCCCACCAGCTCTCAAGCTGTTTTTGTTTCTTCCGTCACCGGCAAGGTCGAATCATCTCTCGATGCATCTTACTGGGTGCGCAAGCACGTGCAGCCGGTGCTGTTCTCGGACGCGTTGGAGCAGCTGATCAGCGTCCAACAGGACTAGAACGACAAGCAAGCACACCTCCTTGTCGAGATTGGCCCTCATCCAGCGCTCAAGGGTCCTATGCGGCAGATTCTTGACTCCTTGCGAAGAAAGTCCGATAAGATAAGTGCCATACCTTGCCTCGTCGACGGCGGCGGTCTTGCAGCGAAGCTTGCCGAACACTCCCTCGAGCACGACCAGATCGAGAAGCAAAAACTGGGCAGCCAGGTCGCGTGTGGCTACATGGCGCTGGCGCTACCCCAGACAGCCCACGACGACCTCACGAACCTGCCTGGGCACCACCTCAAACTGCGGTCTGCCGTGCACAAGTTCGCGAGCACGTGGCCCGGCCAGCACCTCGCCGCGGAATCAGAATCCAAGGACCTGTCCCTGTCCTCTCTGCGGCCCCTGGCGGACACCATTGGGCCCGCGGGGACTCTCCTGCGCATCATAGGCGAGAAGATGGTCCCCATCATGCGCAACGGGGTGTTGCATCGTGCGCTGGAAGAAAGCGGTTTCACAGGGGCTGATGGTGCGGTTGAGGATTATCCTGGCCATCCCGAGCGGAACGTCGCGGCTACACGGTCCACGGCTGTGGACCCTGAGCCCAAGTTCCAGGACAACACGGAGGTTGGTGTCCACGATGGTCAACCTCAGGTGGCCGTCTATGGCTTCTGGGCAGACGAAGACGAGAATGGGCCCGAAACCCAGAGGTTCGCCGAGCAGGTGTCTGTCCAAGTCCAAGAACGCTTAAAGTGCCCTTCACCACCATCTGTTTGCAAGTTCTTCAACTTCAAGGCAGACCCAGCAAGGGTCTGCATCTTTGTCAACGGACCTCGCCACAGCATCTTTAAGAGTCTAACCCCGGAGCACTTCAAAAAGCTGAAAAAGCACCTGGTCGAAAGCTCTAATATCCCTACTTCCAGGCGTTTATAAACTCGTTCGCGCGTTGCCGTCTTTCTCACGGCCTCCCAGCCAGTTCCATCTGCCTCCCACTCATCAAGGACATTGGCTACGTCGCCGAGTTGCTAGGAAACGAAGACAAGTGGCGGCGTTCTCTCGATCTCACTCTCAAGGAAGAGCACATCCGTGCTCTAGTCAAGAGTGCCATTATCGCTCCCTCCGCCCTGCACGACAATGGCGTGGGACTGTCGTTCTGCTTCGCCGCCCAATACACGGAAACTTCCCAGTTTCCGTGGATGAACCAAAACTACTCCATTGCCGTACGCAACGGCACCGCCAGCGGGATAAAACAAGCAAAGAAGGCTAACGGAGCGGGCGGCAAGACGAGAAAGCCCGTCGAAAGTCAAGATGTGCTCGGGAGTCTCTCGCAAAAGGTGGCAGACATCACCATGATGGACCTCGACGAGCTGGAACCGGCTTCCAGGTTAGAGGATCTCGGACTTGACTCACTCGTGGCCGTCGAGCTGCGAAACTTCATCCGTCGCGAGTGGGCTGTCGAGCTCGGCCTGAATCAGATCGTTGGTGGGGGAAGTCTGGCATCGTTGGCGGAAGCTATCCGATCTTCGCGGGCCTACTGTTCCGGTTGATGGGCGACTAAACCCGGAGGGGAAGGATTCAGCGCCCGGCCCTGCTACTTTTCATGTATTCTATGTAGCACTTTATGACTTAACAGAGATTGGAGATGCTGATATGCCTGGCTGGGAAGAGTCAGACTTTATCGTCACCTTATTGGCTGTTTTGTTGATGAGCAAAGTTTCTTTACAGCATTCCTTAGATTCTGTATTTGTATAAACAACAAAATCAGGCTTAAAAAAACATATTATAATAAGAGTTTCTAGAGTAGTATTTAGGATAATCATTCAACATCAACACATCAAGTAATTATTCTACTACCTATAGCTACCTAACAGTAGGCAGTATACTAATTATCAATGCAAATAGACTAATGATTGTAAACAATAGCTTCTTAAAAGTAATCTTGACTTAAAAAGGTGAAGCTATGTCTATCAATTAGGTGACCAAAAAGCCTGTCATTCGGCGAAAGCCTTTTCTAACTTGCGATGAAAGCATCACAACATGACAAAAGTCGGTATTCACTGTCAGCTTGACAGCTACTAGCAACCCCAAAGGATGAATCAGTCCATCATTGCATAGAACCAAGAGCTACACACTCCAGCTGCATGATTCACAAGCTTACTTTGTACTGTATATAAGTAGCTAGAGATAACTAGTACTGTATCTGCTTCTTTTTACACAACAGCCTCCACATCCACACACAGCTACTTCCACATCCACATACAGCAGCTGAAGACCAAACCAACAAGATGGAGCCATTTGAGGAAGATCAGCAAGAGTTCTTTGAGGAAGATCAGCAAGAGTTCTTTGAGGAAGATCAGCAAGAGGACTTTGAGGAAGTTCAGCAAGAGTTCTTTGAGGAATACCACGAGGTGCTACCGCGGTTGCTCGGTCAGCTCATGACTCTCAGTCAGCGCTTCGAGGTACTTCATACCAGGCACAGAGATCTTCATGTGTATGAATTTCAAGAAAAGGTATGTATATTGATGATATTCTCTCCTCTTGCTACGCACGATCCTCCCTTTCCCTGGTTTTCCTTTCTAGCCTTACGCCCTTGGTATAAGCCATCAACAGGCTATTATAAGTATTTAACAGAATTATAGAAAGAGCAGTGTGAGCGTTCTATCCACAAAGCTCAAGTCCTTCTTTCCGACGTCTACCGCGCTTTCAGGCTGAAGTATAAACCTTGGGTCATACAAAGCCAGTGGGGTCGGGTTGAGCGGACTGCTGAACAACACATTATGAACACCCGCGTAGCCACAACATCGGCAGACGCAGAGCCATTGACCAGCTCGCACATCTCTGAGTACTATAACATCACCGAAAGAATTCAGGGGAACATTCTCAGAGCCACTATGCAGGAGCGGGGTTCGCTTGTAGGTTCACACGAGAGATGTATGTACTAGTCCCACTAGTTTCTAACTGTTTCCAGATCCAGAGCGCCGAAATCCAGCTTGCATTTGGACTTCTGTCTCAAGGCCAAAGGATGATGCAGGAACATATCCAGAGCTGTCAGTTCCTCCTAGCCAACTTCCGGCCGAGGTCTTCTTAGGGAGCCAGGAGCCACAATAGTAGAAGGTAGCAGGAAATGGAGATTGAGAGAAAAACCAGTAAAGGGAACAGAGTAGACAAAATAAAGTAATAAGAAGAGCAGAATGAGCTCTTTAGTATGAGGAATATGCTTAAAACTTGCTCATATCTCTACTTGAGAGATCTTCAGGGAATTTGAATACTTGGGCTGCTCTACTGACACGACAACGGATAACGATAACATATGGTGACAACAGAATACAACAGCAGATAATGATGGCGATAGTTAACAGTGACAGACAACAACGACAGACGTAATGACTGTGACTATGGCAGCAGCAAGAGCAGAAAACAGACCTGAAAAGAGGTGTCGACATGACACTATAACGTGAGACAATTGGACTATAAGGCTCACAAACATATGGCTGAAAGACTTTTCAGTGGCTTTCCTACCTTTAGTATGTTGTGATATCCGATTGCCAGTGCGAAGGGTATGTGAGGAAGCAAAAGAGCTTGATTCAGGCACGTATAGATCCCAAACGTATAGATTACTCCTATCATGGCTAAGAAGCAACCTACTCCACGTACGTAGCAGGCCTGCCATATATATAGATTATATGCCTCACGACAGAGTTAAACTTGATTGCTGACTACCTTACTTTGTTTCCTTTACTAGCTCTGTTTCTCCCTTCCAAGTGTCTATGACTAATCTCCTAACTCCCGAAGCTTGGGTTCCACAACCTCGAATCGAAAGCTGCACAATGCTACTTGTCGTTCAGGATATCTACTTGCCTGGCCGAAATAACTCCCCTAGCAGTTTCGACGTCGCCGGGGCGGCGGCTCCAGCTGCTCAACAAACCATCGAGTGCTGCGCAGACGGTAGTCGATGGTCCAGGACCAATTTCCTACTTCTGTAAAGATGTTCACGGCACGATCGCTCTGGTCCTGGAAACTGTCAGCAAACCAAAAGTGCTCAACTTAGACTTGACCTCTGCAAACCATCCAACCTGCACTTACCTGCCCTCGTTCCATGTCTACAGCCATGTTAACCCACAGCACTCTGCGCCGTTCGTACCGCTGGTAGTTCTCGACGAACACCGCGTTCAATGTCTGCGCCTGGCCCCTGTTTCTGATTGGGTCGGGAAATTCTGCCGCCTGTCTTGCGCTCAATTCGTCAATTGCCAGCGCGTCTGCTGGTGAGAGCAGGTATTGGTACTGATGCCCAAAGGCTTCGTGGATACGAGAGTTCATTGTCAACATGCGCCAGATGTTCTCAAGGCACTCTGTCTTCTGCAGCTTCGTTAGCAATAGAAGCAGGTATGTTTGCGCAAGGGGAGGGGGGTAAAGCACGTACCGAGGCTGCAAATGCTTCCCGTGACTGCTCCTCTCTGTTGTCTCTCAGTTCCTCGACCTCTCTGACAACGGCTAGGAGGTCTTCAACAAAGGTCCTATGCAAATCGTGATATAATGGGTAGTATTGTTGCTGCCCTTGTTGCTGGCCTTGGCTGCTCTCGTTTGATGATGCATCAGGCGGATACTCCCAGCCCCGTTCTGGGTTGTCTCTACTCCGTTCTGACATGTTTCTCGGCCTGCTCTGTACAGGAGTGTACAGTTGGTTGCGTAAGAAGAGGTGGTCGTGGTCGTGTAAGAAAAGGCAGAAGCGCTTCCAAGTCTCCTTGGCCCTATATATATAAATTACCAAGCTCTTTGCTGAATCATGGAGTTGGACAGCAAGATACGGCAGATAACGAATGTTTGATAATCTATGAGGACTTTTGCAATGGCACTTTCATCTGACTTGACGCGCCAACGCATTCACTCACCAATACTCAAGTAAACAAGCTAGCTGACTCCAAGCTACAGTTGAGTGATTTATTTGCGAGACTATACGTTCCAGGAATTTGTCGTCCTGGGTGTTACACATCCGAGCATGTTGCAATCAATCTTTCATTAAGTCAACCCCTACTCTCCTCAGAGCGCCTACTGCCCACTCTGGATACTTAGATCTATCATCATACAGATTACCAAAAAACTCTCTAATATAGTTGGGAAACCTGTCCTCAATGATGGACTCCCTCATCTCTCTCATGAGGTTTAACTGGTACCAGGTATTGTGTATACTCAAGAGGTGGGCCGCCACGGTCTCCTTACCCGCATTGTGGTTGATAAATGCTCGCGTTATACCCAGGCTGCCCTCTCCCTTCCTGCAGCACAAGCAGCCGCAGCCCTCCTCGATGGGACCGTAATCCTCTGCACACCGCCAGTTACGAACGTTAACCATTCCTTTCTTGGTGATTGCGTTGCCAAACCTTGCAGTCCGCGTTGGCCAAACGCAGTCAAACATGTCGGCACCGAGGGCCACGCTCACAATCAAGTCCTCGGGATAGCCAATTCCCATAACATACCGGGGCTTCAGATCGGGAAGCAACTCGGTGCACGTCTCGACCACGCGGCAGTAGTCATCCTTGGCCTCGCCGCCGCTGAGACCGCCAATGGCAATTCCAGGGGTATCTCGGGCGAGCATCTCGCGGGTGCACTCGCGACGCATCTCAAGGTCCAGACCGCCCTGGATAATGCAGAAGAGATTCTGGGTGGTAGGATTCTTATGAGCGGCGATGCAGCGGTCGAGCCAGCGAACACTGCGCTCCATGGCCTCGCGCATGCGGGCGGCGTCAGGGGAAGTGGTGACGAGGACGTCGTCGAGCTGCATCATGATGTCGCTGCCAATGGAGTTCTGAAGCGACATGGAGTGTTCCGGCGTCAGGAGCATCGGCGAACCGTCATGGGGGCTGAGGAAGCGCACGCCCTCTTCGGTGATGCGCGCGAGCTTCAGGAGACTGACCATTTGGAAACTGGACCACGCCGTCAGTCGTCTGCGGGGTTTGTGTATGCGCGAGCAACCTGGAGAAGTTCATACCCTCCACTATCCGTCAGGATGTTGTGCTTCCAACCCTGCAGCTTGTGCGCGCCGCCGACAGCATCGAGCACGTGCTGACCCGGTTTCAGACCGAGATGATAGGTGTTGTTCAGGCACAGTCGGCAACTGGTGTCTTCGAGCTGTTCGGGTGTCACGCCTTTGAGCGAAGCCTGCGTTGCAACGGGCATGAAGACAGGAAGCTGGACCGGACCATGGGGAAGCGTCAGGATGGATGCGCGAGCTCTCGTCGTCTAGCCTAAGCTGTCAGCGCAACTGTTTACGGGGAGTGGGCATGCAATCATTGGGGACAAGACATACTGAGCAGCGAGCGACGAGCTCGAACGTTAGGGCGGGTGACGACCCGACATTGGTTGACGCCATCCTTTTCGCTATCCACATGGACGATCGAGCAGTCCGCGGGCTACTGGTTGGGAAGAGGATCAGTGAAGTCAGAAATGAGGTTTGCACTTGGCTCCCAAATGTTTCCAATTCCGGTGCGCTAGGCACGCTTTCCATTTGCGACTTCCCATGGGCCGCAATGTGTCGCTACATGCCGAGGTACATCAAGATGTCAGTGATCGTATCGAAGGTACGCCTGCTGGGTTGTAGCTGTGATATATGAAGCGGAGAGAGACTGCAGAAAAAATTACATAGCTAGAGACAGTATATGAAAAGTTCCAGAGATCAAGTGGCACAGAAACCTGGTTGATAGGTAGTGCTTGCCTGTGTATTTGGAAATGATTGTCAGTACTGAGTACAACCTTCAAGTACGGAATGGGTAGTTCGGTACTTTAGTGGGGCAATTGTCACCGTCTCAATCTGGGATGCCTTTTTTCCAACTCCATCTTGTCACAGATAATGCTAACAATGAATTTGCTTGAGCTGCAAATAGACTCTGAAAAAGTAAGCCAAAAAAACCGAAGGTAGTGTATTTTTGCCATGAGAATGAGTAGATGCGTTTCAAGACTCTGTCTTCGACAAGAGGTAGTCAGTAGCGAACTCCAGAAGACACCCTGGTGGTTCCTGTCACAGGCACCCGATAGCATCGCCGTGCAGGGATAGCTTTCGACCAATCACGCAAGCCCGGCATCTTCCGGCTACTCCAATTGAAATTTCTCCCAACGCAACTGTTCAGGCGCCAACTCGCGACACGCTCGACTGACGACTGAGCTCATCGAAGAGCTCAGACAGCCGCTATGTCTTCACGATTGTCGCCCGGAGGGGCGCTATTGAGATCGTCGCGCATGTTCTCTGTCCCCAAACCTCTTCCACAACCCGGCGGAGAGTCTGCTCTTATTGCGCGGTACAACTCACCGAGCGCGACGACGCCATACCCTACCCACCAGGCCATCACCACACCCGAGACCTCGAGGATCCTCGGCGACTGGGGTTTTAAGCGCTCTCTCCCCATCCGAGAGACAAGCAAATCCTCTACCCCGGCCGTCCGCATCAAGGAGATCGATAGCTACGAAAAAGTCACCGACTACAACTCCGCCGCGAACCACGCCATCTCTCTGCAAAAGTTCCACGAACTCAGCCTGCCCATCTCGCTACCCAGCCCGAAACGCTCTCGTCTCCAACAGCACATCAACATCGGTCACAAGTCCGTCTTCGAGGACGATGCCGACTTCACCGCCAGCGGCCCCGGCCGCAGCGAAGAAAAGAGGTGGAAGTTCAAGGGCCCGTGGCTCGCCGGCTTGACCCAGGGTCAGTTCGACACGTATTTACGCAAAAGCGTTCGCAACAAGCGCGACGAATTCCGCCAATTCGTCAAGGAGCGCTTGGCCAAGGAGAAGACGGCGCTAGAGCACCAGAAGGCGCTTGACAGTGGCGAGGAGATGCCCCAGCAGGTGCTCGCTCAGGACATTACGGACGAGGAGCTCACGGAGCAGATTCGCAAGCTGCGCTCCGACCGCATCGCCCTGTACAACATGATCAGCGAGTTCCTCGACCTGGCCCCTCTTAACCCCCCGAGCTCCATCATCAACTTCAACGAGGCTGCGGAGAGGACGCTGCGCCCCAACCTATACGCCGAGAACGGTCCACCGACGTCGCACCCGTCAGCCGGTATCTCGTACCTTCGAACTGGCGCATTCGCGGAAAACCACCCAGTCTACGGCCCCCAGGCTCACAAGACTCCCATCCTGGCCCGCATTGTCTCACCGAGAACTGCGTACGGCGGTGCCAAACTTGGTGTCGGCGGTTTCATCACCGACGTTCCCCAGGGCGAGACCGCCTTCAACGTTAGATCTTTCCGTGGCGCCGGCAAGGGTGCCGTCGCAGGTGTTTCGTCTTTCGACCCCGATATCAAGGGCGGTGCGAAGTCTTACGTGCAGCCCGCCTCCGCTCGCGTCGATTCTACCGGCTCTGTAGTCATGACCGTCAACGAGGCCAACGAGGAGGCGCAGCTGGTCTACAGAGAGAGTGTTGGAAAGGCAAAGATTTACAACGATAGGATCGAGCCCGAGCCCCAGGTTGAGCCCCGGAGGCCGTTCGCTAGCATGTCGCCGTGGTCCGGCTTCCGCACGATCACCCCGGCCCCCAGTCACGAGAACCCGCAGGACAACAGCATCGACTTGTCGTGAGCTGGAAGGAGACTAGTCTACGAATGATGTGGGCGATTGTTGTGTACTATATCTGGTATTGTAGAATAAGAGAAATACAGCCCGTTTAAGACCAAGATGCCCTACCTAACCATCGTTGTTCTATACGGGAATATCAAGGTACTCACGTGACCGAGTCTAGTTTGGTCTTGGAAATCGAGAAATCTAAGAATCACTTGGTGTGAATTCCAGGAGTTGGACTTGTATGGGCCGCTGTATGCGGACCCGAGGAACTTCGTCTGGCCACTCCCGTCCCGACGCCTGTACAAGGTACATACCCGCCTCGCTAAAAGGACGCGGCCCAGTTCCGCCCGGAGCACCGGACCGCATCCGCCTTAATCACGTGCCCTTGGCCAGTCTGCCCCATGGCCCGTGCCCATACCACGAAGCGCGGAAGGAACACCCAGAGTGGGTCCTCGCTCGCTTGCCCTAACTTTTTCGGCCTACCGGGCACAATATCAGATTTTCTACTTCCATCGCGAACTGCCTTGACGGACTCCTCGACAGCCTCACTAACCGACCACTCACCCCTCCCAGCAACACCTGAGCCAATACCGCCAAAATGGGTCGCGTCCGCACCAAGACCGTCAAGAAGTCCGCCAAGGTTATCATTGAGCGTTACTACCCCAAGCTCACCCTGGACTTCGAGACCAACAAGCGCATCTGCGATGAGATCGCCATCATTGCCTCCAAGCGCCTCCGCAACAAGGTCAGCAAAATTCCGAGCGATTGCGGGCGACCGGCCGCCACGATATGGAACACGAAGGGAAAATGGGAGCAAAATGTGCTGACGGAGGTTCGATGACAGATTGCCGGTTACACCACGCACTTGATGAAGCGCATTCAGCGTGGCCCCGTCCGCGGTATCTCCTTCAAGCTCCAGGAGGAGGAGCGTGAGCGCAAGGACCAATACGTCCCCGAGATCTCCGCCCTCGACTTCACCCAGAACTCCGAGAGCGGCCAGCTCGACGTCGACGTCGAGACCAAGGACCTGCTCAAGCACCTCGGCGTACGTTGCCCTCGGTCCCACCACCGCAACCCCAAAGACCCGTGGCTAACATGTCGGCACACAGTTCGACTCTATCCCCGTCAACGTCATCCCCGTTGCTCAGACTCAGGTTCAGGAGCGCGGTGGCCGCCGCTTCGGCGACCGTCCCCCTCGTCGCGATTAAAAAACAGGCTCAGGAAAGGAAAATGGGTGGTTTTTACGGACTTACGGCATCGGCACATTATGATATCTGGCTGCTACGGGCGTCTCTCGGACGGTAGTGAGTTCTTTACAGGAACTGAAAAAAGTTTCCATTCCCAACCAAGGTGTCGCCGATTCTCCTGGAGCACTCCGGAGATGACGCTTGATTGCCAATACCATCCCCCTTTTCACTGTGACGCTGTTCCTCTAACCGTGAAGCTCTGGGTATGGCGAAGCTATGCCAAAATTTTGTTCCTGTCACTCACGACATGCATGAAGTTGGTGCCGGCGCAGTGGTGGTGAAATCCTGTTCGCCTTTTTCGGGTATCAAATTAAAACCTGCGCCGACTAGTCGCTGCCAGCTACCAGCCAAATCACTTTTACTCTCAACCGCAGCCCATAGTGTCCATGCATCCTGTGTCCACCACGTAATACATCATGCCGTGTCTGCTTGTTGAGCCTTTTCAAATTCCGCCATCTCGGCATGGGCCTGCGCCTTGCCCGCCCCCGGCCTGTGTCCCTCGACCAGCATATGCGCGTCATCTCCTCCGCCGAACGCGCCGTCGTGATCCGCGGGTGGCCTAACCTCCTTCTCGCGGATGGCCAGTGTGAGCTGCCTGCCCCGCGGCGCCCGGTTCTCGCCGCGCTCCAGTGCCAGCGTCCTGCCCTCGTCCGCCGTCCTGCGGCTCTCCTCGAGCCTCAAATTTGCCAAATCCCGCGCCGCCTTTGCCACGGAATCCTCCGCCGGCTTCTCCTCGCCGAGCAGCTCAATCTCAATGTCGGGGATGCCCATGCGCTCCCAGGCGGCGGTTTCGCTCAGCTGCACCTTGACGTAGAGCGCGCGGCGCTGGCACTCGCGGGAGCACCACTTTTCAGACTCGCGACGGTTGACAATGTCGAAATCGGCGCGGCCGACGTTGACGAGCCTCCACTCGCCGCCCTTGGACGCGAGGGGTTTCGGCTGGGCGCAGAGGACGTAGCCGCAGAGGCCGTTGACGTTGCGCTCCTCGACGAGGTCGTCGTAGTCGGAGGGCTGGAAGAGGCGCACGTGGGCCTTGAAGGCGGCGGCGTCGCGCGGGGAGGGGTTCGCGGAGGAGTGGCGCGGGTCGCCGCGGGCGGTCGGGTACTCGGAGAGCAGGGCGAGGTCCTCGAGGATCTGGAGGGTGAGGTCCTTGCGCTGCTGGATGATGCGGGCGTGTTGCAGGGCGATCTCGCGGGGGTCGGGTTTCTTGTCGCCTTTTGGGGGTGGTGGTTTCTTGAGGATGCTTTTGAGGGGGCGCGAATCATCCATTTTTTTTTTTTTTGGGTGACTTGTATGCGAATCAAAGAAAGAGTGTCGAAGCTGCAGGAGTGGTGCTTGGGCGACTTTTACGATGGTATGCTAGAAATGAGGTATCGTAAGCAAGCAGTTGGAGAAGATTCGACGAACGTAGCCCGCGCCTCAAGCTTCAGACCCCACATTCAGGTATCGCAGTACTGGGGTTGTAGAGTACGGAGGGTCTTGCGTATTTTCACAACTGAGAAATGCCTGCCAATTCAGACCATCTCTACCTGTGATTAGGTAGTGGCGAGAGAAGCTTGACATTTCTCCCATTCAAACGTGTGACTGTCGAGGGGTATCTCGACCTTGCACGGTCACTGTCACTGGGCCTGGCACTGGCCCCGGCACCGCTGCCACCTGGTAGCTACTACACCGGCCTTGTAGTCCTGTCTAGGTAGGCACCGTCCGGCCAGTATTCCTAGCATCTGTATCTGCCTCTATTCCTAAGTCCGGATTACGGAGTACTTTCTGCTAAAAGGAAGGAAGCTTATGTATGTACCTGCGAAGGTGCGGCTTGGTTGACACCTTCCCCACCTCGATTGGCTTCGTCAGCTGAAGAATTGTGACGTCTTTCTTGAGCATGTTTGGTAGAGAACCTCCAAAATCAGATGGCTCATCTCCAAACGCCGCCTCGTGACGTCGGGCTGCTTGGGCTACGCTTGCCCAGGCATTCAAAACACACAAAGAAGTCTTGAAGTAATGGTGGCGACGACGACTAGCGACTGAGGTGCCATCTGTTCATGACGGCCCGGATGGCTAGATAGGGAACATTGACAAAGCCCGAGTCCGAGCTATCCCGCACCACGACCATCTCACACCCGTGACACCACTTCGTCCCATCCAGCTGATCCGGGCTATCGCATCCCGCCACGGTATGCGATCTTAGCTGGTGTGCCTGGCGAAGTGTCTACGATTTTAGGTAGTGCCTGGCGCTGGTGGTGTCCGGTGATGTGATGGTGCCGTACCTTGATCTACGTCGCTTTGATTACACCACCTTTTTTCTCCAGTTGGCCAACCACGAGCATCCGTCAGGCTGGCAGTGCTTCTTCCTATGTGCATTACACGTCTCGTCTGTCTTCGTCCTGCCGTGGGTCCCGTGAATATTAGCGAGCTTTGTTTGAGAAATGAGGCATGATGGAATATCGTATTGGGAAACTGGAAACACCAACGTCACCTAGACCGACTTCCTACTCCGAAACCTGGCATTGAATGGACATGCTCAGCCACCGATACTTGGCCATTATTTTCAAATATTGGGGGGCTCCTTCTACCCAAGCGTTTTCCACTCTTCAGACGACCGTTGGTTATATTATGCATCCCTGTCGTCCACATTGCCTGCGAAGTGTGGCAGACTGTACAGTGATATCTATAGGGGACGTCCTAAGACGGGAAATTTGCAGGCAGCGATCGGTCATCTCGGCCATGTCACATTATCCGCGTTTCGTTGTGCTGAGTTGCACATGTCGTAGTTAGTACACCACAGCAGCGCAGTAACTGTTACCTGAAGGAGGCAGGCAACGCTCCTCAGTGTATACTACCGACCGCTACCACCACTTCTTGGGTAGGTACTTGGTTCACTTTGCAACCATTCCACACACATGCAAAGAATCGGGCGAGACAAAAAGGACGGTAGCAAACATCCCACTGGGAATATTTGTCACCGCCCTGTCCATCCCAAAAATATCCGCATTGCAATCGCTTTGCCCGGTCCGCATACATGACTCTCGTCTGGGTTGGCGTCCCTTCCCACTACCGACAAGAGCATGCGTCGTGTACCAAGGTACGGAGTAGAGGCCCCCAAATCGCCCCAACACCTGAACTAACAGAGTTACAAGTTCATGCGCTGACGTCGACACGCCAACCGCAGATCCCTCCACCCCCGTCTGCTCCGTCACAGGTCACTGCCTCTTTCTGTCTCCTCACCATCCATCCATCCATCCATCCATCCCCCTCGATCGGACTGGCCAAAGTCGTCTTTTGTCCGTCACAACCTGAGTCTGATCCTACCTGGGCTCTTGCCGCTTATCGATTCAACCTTCTATCGCGCGCGTACAAGTTGCTGCGCACACCAAAGAAGCTATCCGTCGCATCGCAATAACGCCTCATTCCGCCTCGCCTGGCTCGCCGACAGCTACTACAGCCTATACAGGCTACAGGCTACAGCCCACAGCCCACGCACCCCAGCTGTCCCAAGGTCAAAGCTGCTGACGACGATTCCGATCCCGTGCCCCACATCCTAGAGCAGCAGCTCGCTCTGACCTGCTCCGACTCGACTCCTCTTCCAACTACATCACGTCGTACTTTCCAAACACTCACCACGACGACAACCCGCCTTTCCCGACGACAACTCGACGATTGCCGGCCATGTCGAGCCCCCCTTTCAGGGTCAAGGCTCTGTTCGAGTACTCTTCGCCTCACGATGATGATCTGCAATTTCCCGAAGGCACTGTCATTACCGTAACCGAAGAGGAGGATGCCGACTGGTACTGTGGGGAATACGTCGATGATGCTGGCGTCAAGCACGAAGGCATCTTCCCGCGCAATTTCGTCGAGAGATTCGAGCCTCAAGCACCTCCTCGACCCACGAGAACTCGCAAGAAGGATCCGGATGTCACGTCTCCCATCGCGGAGCCGACCGCCCCAGCTCCCCCTCCTACCCAACCTGAACCCGAGCACGTCCAGGTTCATGAGCCTCAGGTAGAGGAGGAACTGCCTCCGCCACCCATCCCGGTCGCTCCTCCCTCCGAGCCCGAACCTTCCGTTTCTCCCGAGACACAGCCCGAGCCCGAGCCCGTCAAGGCCCCTCAACCTGTCTCCGAACCGACTCCGGCTGCTCCGGTCCCGAAGCCCAGCGAGCCTTCCGCCTCCACGTCGCCTCCCATCGCTAAGGCTGTCCCCACATCGTCGAAGCCCGGTCCTCCGCCTAAACCCTCCAGCAATGCCTTCAAGGATCGTATTGCTGCCTTCAACAAGGCAGCCGCTGCGCCCATCACTCCTTTCAAGCCGAGCAGTCTGGGCGGTGGATCCAACTTCATAAAGAAGCCCTTCGTTGCCCCACCTCCGAGTCGCAATGCCTACGTTCCTCCTCCCCAACAAGCTCCCATTGCTAAGATCTACCGAAGGGAAGAAGACCCCGAGATACAGGAAAGAGAGGCCGAGGCCCCAGAGGCCTCCGAAAGATCTTTCGTGCCTGCCGCCGGTGAGGGTGAAGAGGGCCAGGATGCTCCCAAACCAACCAGCCTGAAGGAGCGTATTGCACTTCTCCAACGCCAGCAAGCCGAGCAAGCTCAGCGCCAGGCCGAGGCCGTAGCGAAGAAGGAGAAGACGAAGCGACCTCCGCCTAAGAAGCGTACCGACAGCCAGGACACATCCGAAGATGTTGGCACTGCGCCTGCACCTGCCGTACCTGATGGTCTCGACATCGACGAGCCCGCTGGAAGGAGCTCTGTGGATTCGCCTCGACTGCCACCTGCACCTAGACGCAAGTCATCTCGTGGCCCTGCTGCTGAAGCGTACCACGACGGTAATGAGGCAGACATGTCTGGAGCTGGCGATACCGAAGGTCTGGACGATGTTACCGAACGCGATGATAGCGACGCGGCTCCACGCCCTGTTTCCCGTCCACAGGTTGCGTCGCCTACCGAAGCTCGAAAGGACGATGAACATGCAGAAGATGAAGACGATGAGGGTGAGGACGATGTTGACCCCGAGGTTCGCAGAAAGGAAGAACTGCGAGCCAGAATGGCCAAGATGAGTGGTGGTATGGGCATGCACGGCATGTTTGGAATTCCGATGGGCGCTCCGGCACCGCCGAGGAAGAAGAAGACTGAGAAGCCTGCCGAAACACACGCCGAGGATCAAGAGGAGGAGACGACCTCTCCCGTTGGCCGTGTTCCCGTACCGGGCATGATGGCCTTGCCTGGAATTGGTGCACCGAGACGCCAGGAGCAGTCAGTCGAAGCTGACGAGCCCGAGGTCCCCACATCTCCCAGAGCACCTCCCCCGGTGCCACGAGCCATTGATGATGCACAGGGCGAGACTGTCACTAGTCCTGTCCCGAGTCGTAAGTCACTCTTCGCCCTCGAATGGGGCTCATCTGCTAACATCTGTGCAGTGCCTTTTCGCGAGCCTGGCGGTGCCCCTCCCGTCCCTGGCTCTCGTCCAGCTCCTCCACCAGTCCCTGCTGACGGTATGTCTGACGTTGCACCTTAATGAGCCAATCTGACAAACATGCAGCTCGCCCCGTTCCTGCTCCCCCCACGTCTGGGCTTAAGTCTCCCAGCGAGGGCTCAGTGTCCGACGATGAGCTATCTGGGAGTGTCCCGGACACTCCCAGATTGGACGAAAACGCGCGCGCTCCTCCGCCTCTTCCTCCTGTAGCCACGGGTGGCCTGGCTCGTTCGCCACCTCCCATTCCCGGCGACGAATTCTCGCCGACATCGCCCATCGGTGGCGCGAATAAGCGTATGAGCAGAGCACCACCTCCCATTCCCGGATCTGCGCCGGCTGTTCCGCCCGCTCAGTCGCGACCACCGCCCCCTCCTCCGCCTGGTGGCCCGCTGAGTCGGCAGTCCACGCAGGACATGACTCTCACGTCTCCGATCTCACCACCGATAAGACCTGCCCCGCAAGGTGAAGACGAGGATGAGGTTACTGAGTACGAGGGAGACTACGATACCGATATCGCTTCGTCGGTTCCTCACAAGGATGCCCTCAAGGCCCATGCGCGAGACTCCAGCATTGAGGATAACACTTCCATGAGATCGCCAATTTCCGACGCCCCACCAACCTTTCCGCCGCCCATTCCGACCGGTCAAGCTCCGCGGGCCGTCCCACCTCCGATCCCTTCCCAGCCCCCACCTCCTCCCGTCGACAAGCGCCGCTCCGTAGATATTCCTCGGGGAGCCCCCCCGCCGCCGCCTCCCAATAAGGAACCACCGGTGTCCATCCAGGATGAGGATGACTATGACCCGTACAATTATTCTGCTGCTGCACCTCGAGTGCCCTTCAGTCAGCGCACTCCCATGATTGAGGAGGAAGGGTACTTCCGACACGAGACACCACCTTTGCCCTCGCCTCCAGTCTCCAGAGGACCACCCCCAGCTCCTCCCTCAGGCCGAGCTCGCCAGTCTCTCGATGTCTCCAGAGCTTCCATGTCCCAGAGACGGTCCATGGACGCTTACAGGCCATCCGTCACCGTCGAGTCTGGCTTCATCGCTAACGACGTGGACTTGGCCAAGCAGAGTGGCTGGTGGCGTCAGGACAAGACGGTGCCGCCAGTTCTCCAGGGCAGGAAAGACGTCTACTACGAGACGGACGAGTCGACGGAGGGCTCTACTATCACCCGCACCATATATGTTCTCTTCCAAGATTACTCGCAGACGATCATCACCGCGCAATACGACCAGAACAGCCCGTCCGATGTTCTTTTGGAGCAGCGCCACGAGCCCCCTCCAAGAGCTCTGCGTCAAGACGAATTGGAGCAGTCGTATGAGAGATTTGGGCGTCAAATCGCCGATGCGGTCGCCTCTAAGAAGGAGACGATCGTCGGTGACGGTACACCTCAAGGCCTCGTTCACGAGCTGCTTAGCCCCTTTAATGATGCGCTCGCGCCCATCGGCACCAGAGCCTACGGCGCTCTCGTCTACTCCAACATGGGCAACGCGTCGACACAACAGAACGACCAGATCCGTGCTGGTGACATAATCTCGATCCGCAATGCTCGCTTCCAGGGCAAGCACGGGCCGATGCACGCCAAGTATTCGGCAGAGGTCGGCAAGCCCGACCACGTCGCCGTGGTGTCGGAGTGGGACGGCACGAAGAAGAAGGTCCGCGCCTGGGAGCAAGGGCGTGAGAGCAAAAAGGTCAAGGTGGAGAGCTTCAAGCTCGACGACCTGCGCAGTGGCGAGGTCAAGATCTGGCGTGTAATGCCAAGAAGCTGGGTCGGATGGAGCAGCCCGGCTTAGGGGACGTGCTGGCAATCGTCCCTGATGAGAAGAACGATGAGAAGCTCGAGCTCGCTAGGACGAAAGCGGTCGGTGCGGAAAACGAGGGTGTCTTTTTCGAGGGACAACGGGATGGATGGATTCATGTGATGCTGAAGTGTCAGGCACTGAGAGGGAGCAAGAGCCTGTGCTGGGGTCAGCAGCCTTCTCGTCTCTCGATTCTTCCGTTTGATCGTTCGCTTTGTACCCAGCATACTTGGCCTTGGGTTCCTAGCAGCACCTCATTTACTGTGTTATATTGTATGATTCACTTTGCCACGCTTCGTGTCTTTACCTGGTCGATTGTGATGGTGCATCTTGACTATGTTGGTTCCCCCCTCGCTTTCTGTCGACGAGGAAGAGACATTTCAACATGTGTGATGGTGAGTAGGGACAGGTACTCTCGACAGCATTTCATGTATATTGTCCCCGGCCCACGTCTGTGTAGCGAAAGTTGACTGCCAGGTTCGAGCGTTTCCCCTTTCCAACTTGTGATGTTCTTGCTCCGCCTCCGGATTCTGCGCAGCTTGTGCCAGAACCTGGGCTTGCAGGGCCCTCATTTTAGGGTAACACTCTCCAAGGAAAATAATCTACGTTGGCTCAAATCTCGTCACCTGTAACCAGAAAATAAAACTTGACTCATGGGGAAAATTCTAGATCTTACATGGGAAAGCTGGAAGAGGTGCGGCAATGGGAACCCCACTTCGGTACGAATTCGCACCGTGACAAAACCGCTCTTATGTAACAGGTCTCCAAGCGTGTGCCTCGTACCGACCGCAACACTGAATGAACTCCGCCAACCGTCATCATGGACTCTCACGATGATGATGGCGATGTCAAACTGCAAAAGATCTCGTCCGATCTCATCGCAGAATTCTCCCGCGCCCTGCCCATCTTTCTCCGCAAACGCGATGGCCAGACGATCCGCGGTCGCGTTCGCATCTCAGAAACTGCCCGTCTGACGTCGAGCGTAAGCGACCTGTCCCACGTCACGTCCATATACTGACACCATCACCAGCTTCTGGACCCATTTCAAGAACTCCCTCAGCTCTTGGATCCCCACCTCCCGACTTGGCTCCCTCTTTTGGCAAACACCTACCTTGAGCATATGCAAGCGCATAGCCACTCTCGCCCAAGGCAGCAGCTCTCGACCCGCTCTCAGCTTCTCGAGCCCCTGAGCCTCGCCATCGCCAAGATCTTCTACACCTTCTCCAAGATTCGAGGTGAGAAAGTCATTGTGCGCTTTCTCAATGTCGAAAACAGGTACATTGAACCGCTCGTCTCCGCCCTCGAGGCTGCGGAACGCTCTCAGTCTCCAAAAACCGCTCGACCTTCGCTCAACCCCTTGTCTCCCCAATCGTCACCTACCGACACCTCTCAATGGTCTTGGGAGGAGCGCTACCTCGTCCTCCTCTGGCTCTCCCATCTCCTCCTCGCCCCGTTCGACCTCTCCACCATCTCGTCCGCCACCGCCGACGAGCAGCTCGCTCTCCCGTCCATCGCAAACTTCCCCTGGCCCGCCGGTGACCTCCCCGCCATCACCGTCCGCATCCTCCCCATCGCCACCAAGTACCTCGCCTCCCCCGGTAAAGAACGCGATGGCGCCCGCGCTCTCCTCGTCCGCATCGCCATGCGCCGCGACATGCAGTCCCTCGGCATCCTCACTTCCCTCGTCGACTGGTCCCTTTCCTCCCTTACCCCTCCGTCAGACGCGACCCCTGAACCGCCATACTTCTATATCGGCATCCTCTCCTTTCTCGCCGGCGTCCTCCGTTCCTCCACCAACACCTCCACAATGGACGCCCATCTCACGTCCATCTTCAACGCGGCATACTCCGTCGCCTCCTCAGACATCCCCGCGACCCCCGTCTCCTCCGCCATCCGCTCCGTCGCCGTCGCCCGCAAAATGCTCATCAAAGTGATCCGCTCCGTCACCGTCCTCCTCCTCCGCACACCACCCTCCGCCGAAACAACCATCCTCGTCGAGTCCTCCATCTCCTACCTCCTCGAATCCCTCGCCGACAACGACACCCCCGTCCGTCTCGCCGCCTCCAAGGCCCTCTCCATCGTCACCCTCAAACTCGAACCCGACATGGCCTCCGACGTCATCGACGCCGTCCTCGACTCCCTCGGCCGCAACGTCCTCTACACCCGCAGTCCCAACGCCACCACCTCCGTGCGGGACCTCCGCGCCGTCGACCCGCTGGAGTGGCACGGCCTGACCCTCACCCTCTCGCACCTCCTCTACCGCCGCTCGCCGCCCGCCTCCCAGCTCCCCAACATCATCCACGGTCTCCTCCTCGCCCTCTCCTTTGAAAAGCGCAGTACCTCCGGCGGTTCCGTGGGGACCAACGTCCGCGACGCCGCCTGCTTCGGCATCTGGGCCCTCGCGCGCCGCTACACCACCGCCGAACTCCTCGCCGTGCCCACCAAACTCGTCACCGGGTCGCGTGGGCACAACGCAGACGCTTCGATTCTGCAGGTCCTCGCCACGGAACTCGTCGTCGCCGCGGCGCTCGATTCGGCCGGCAACATCCGCCGCGGCGCCTCGGCCGCGCTGCAGGAACTCATCGGAAGGCACCCGGATGTCGTCGAGAAGGGCATCTGGGTAGTGCAGACGGCGGACTACCACGCCGTCGCCCTGCGCGCGCGCGCCATACACGAGGTTGCGCTGAGCGCTGCGAAACTCTCCCCGCGCTATGGTATCGCGCTGCTGGAGGGCTTACTGGGTTGGCGCGGCATCGGCGACGCGGACGCCGCGGCGAGACGTGTAGCCGGCGCGGCGTTTGGGACACTGACATTGGAGCTGTCGAAGAATAACGCCATGGGTCAGTTTACGACTTCCATCGACTTGATCCCGGCCCGGTTGCGGAACCTGCAGACGAGACAGGTTGACGAGCGTCACGGTTTACTACTAAGCCTTGCCGCCGTGCTGGACAAGGTGCCCGAACTGGCGGCTTACGAACCCGTTGATGGAAATCTCGCCAGCCGCATCATTCACGAGCTTGAAGTCATCTTCACAGACGTCGCCGCAACGACGTACCGCCGCCCGGAGCTCATCGCCGAAGCATCTGGTCGCCTCATCACCTCGGCCCTCCCCATACTGCAAGCATCTACTCCTCTAACCGAACTCATCCCCCTCCAACCAGGCTACGAGGTGGTTTCCACAGAGAACACGAACACCCTCCTCCGCATCATGAACGCCACGACCACAATCCCCGAACCCGTAGCAAAGCTCGTAGCAACCTTCCGCCCCGTAATCCACGCCGGTCTAGCCCGGTCCGAGAAGGAAGCCATCGCCGCGTCGTCTGAAGCAGCGCTCGTCCTCCTCGCCTTCTCACCGTCGGACGAACGCAAAGCCATTGTAGAAGATTGGGCTAGCACCGTTCGAAACCGCCCCTCCCGCGCCGCAAACGATGCCGGAATTCTCTCTGCGCTGGTCATGGCGTACCCCGTGACGAGGAACTTGTTAGAAAAGGAGGGCGCTCAAGATGTAGTCTGCGCTACGCTACTCGCGCGCTGGTCCAAAGACACGGACATTGACACCCGCGTCGCCCTCTTGCAGAACCTCGCGCAGAGTGTCGTGCTCCGCACCCGCGCGGACGTATTCCTCGACCTCCTGGCAGAGGGACTGAATGACTACACGACCAACGCGCGGGGCGACGTTGGTTCCCATGTTCGCCTGGAGGCGTTGCGGGCCGCGGGATCCTTGTGGAAGCTCGCTTTGGCGGAGGACGGGGGTGCGCCGTGGCTGGCGACGGCGGTGTCGAAACTCTTCCTGCGGATATTGCGTCTTGCGGCGGAGAAGTTGGATCGCGTGCGTACCGAGGCGCAGGCGGTTCTCGCTCTGACTTTGAATCCGAGGTTGGTTTTCCCTCTCTGACACGGGATTTTGCAGTACATCACAGCTGACAGCTCCTAAGCACGGCGGCAAAGTTTACAAAACTCACCTTCTCGTCCTGGGACTACTTCCACACGCTGCTCAACCTCTACAACACGGACAGTTTGCACCCGCTCATCGCGTCCGCATTCGCGTCCGGTCCGGATGCGTGGATGGCCGAACTACTCGCGGGTTACGTCACCTCCGCGGACACGGGCAACGAGGACCTGGTGATTGCGTCCCGCGCGGCACTCGCCGACTTCTGCGCCGACCAGGCCTCCCCGCGGAACCTGAGCACGGTATGCCTCGCCCTCGTGGGCAACCTCAAGACCAGGCACGGCCAGGACCGTGTAGTCGTCCCCACGCTGGAAATCATAGCGTTCCTCTGCCACGTCGGGCTCTTCCAAAAGTGCGCCGAAGTCGACCTGCGGAACCTGTGCCTCCAAGTCCAGAAGGCGGGTTACAAAACGGGCAACGTCAGGAAGCTCGAGGCCTGTATCAAAGTGTATGGCTGCGTCGCCGGTTTCGACGCGGATTTGGTGCCGGCAGCCAGGAGACGGGATGGGATCCAGGAAGCGAGGAAGAGGCTCGGCGCGTTGATGTTTCACCCGTGGCCCCGGGTCAGGAGCCAGGTTGTCGACGAACTGTGGACTTTGTTCGGGGAAGACGGCGGTGCGGAACCGCTGATGAGCGTCGATTGGAGCAGGGCGGATCAGTCTTCTCTCAAGAACGTTGTGGGGCAGCTCGGTTTGAGTCAGGCGGCTTGAGGTGTAGCCATACGGACTACAGGAAGGTTCTGAAGTGAAAAACATTGCCGTCATAAAAACACTACATACTGCGGTGGGCGGTGCGGACGATGGTTCGGGCGATCCTTGGTAACTTTGTGTTTGGGACAACTCACAACTCTGTTATGGTGCGTCGTTTCTGCAGACGAGACGGTTGTCTGTTCAGCTCAAAGGGAAAGCTTCAAGAAAGCCCCAGGGTACTGATGAACACTGACGGTTGCCTTTGACGTGATTGCTGCCCCAGAAGTAAGGTGATCTTTTGACTAGAGGTTCCACTCGAAGAACTTGTGAAGTCGCCGCCGTTCACGCTTGCAGCCCCGATGTAACCTGACGAACGGTCGTCGTAGGGCTGGCCGGCCTGTCCGGATGGATGCGGCCATTTTTGGTTGGAACATACCAAGGCTACTTCGATATCAATTCGCTGTGTAGTGTTGAACCCCGGGGCCCCCAATTGGCATTTGTCGTTAGAAACGTCAAGGCGATCTCGCGTGCAGCTCCTATGGTTGCAAGCTGGTCCAACTGTCCAGACCCAGATGTTGTCGAAATCATAACCCTCTTAGGCCGTCAATATCCCGCGTTTGCAGCTGGATTTGTTAGAGATGTGCACCCTCCTCCCACACGCCTGGTACCGCTGCACCTCGGCAAAGTACGGTCTATTCCTCGCTGCAATGAGCCGGATTAATGGTAAGTCAAGGCGATCCCGTAGTATCAGATGAATAATACGCTGTATTCATGAGACGGACGCTATTTTTTTCCGTGGCAACCCGTCCTGTAGCTTGTGTAATTTCGGTGACGCAGATACCAAGGCGCACGCGAATTCGGGCCGCTGGAACTTGGAGTCAACAAGCCTGTTGCATAATATGGTTCTGTCCTTGTGAGTTCAACCTTGTCTATGGCCGTGACAGTCAGTTCCTCTACCCGTACTGTTGCCAGTAGTATTTTTGTTGTCTGTTGCTATGGTCATTCGTCGTTGTCGTCCTTGTTGTCGGTCGTCACGTGGGCCATCATTTCTGCAGGATGGGTGCCGGTAAGACTGGCAGTAAATGTGCTTCAATCTTGGGAAAGGCGAGAGATTACAGGTAGATAGCACTAAGGTTCGTCCAACGTCAGGCACCAGCAGTTCAAACTGCAATAAGCAATTTTTCTCCTCATCTCGTCTTTCCCTAAGTGTGCTTCCACGTGGGGATGACGCCCAAACCCTTCAATTGGCATTGGCTACCCGGGGGCTGACGGACCAGGTCCAGCACGGCGTGGCGCAAGCTGAGAGCACCGCACCGTGGTAGGGCAGACGCTGGTGGCTGGGTAAGACACTCTTTTTGGGGGATGTTGTCTCATCTAACAGCTCTTAGATAATTTAGCCAGGAAGAGAAAGGATTAGGGAGCGCACAAAAAGGGCAATAGCCTAAGGTCATTGGGATGATTAGCTGGAGAGTGTCGGAGAGCGTGGGGGCATGGGGTCGATATACTGGGGTGCATGTCGAGCTGCGATCAGAGTACGAGATGTTGATGTCTGCGATGCCGCGCCGAACCTCCGAGAATAGCTTCTTGAACGCTCGCCACTGTGGCACAGTCCTGACAAAGATACGCCGGGCATAACGGCATGTGGCAGGATGCCGGATGAGACACGGCGGGCTGGCTGTTGGTCTCTGTGTCGCTGATAGCATTCGAGAGTGTCCGCTTTCCGTGTTGGAGACGTGTCTTCTGGAGGTGTCTCTGTATCGGTCAGATACTGATAGGGTGTCACAGACTTGCCACTGATATTATACAGGGCAGTGTCGCGTGAGCAGCGGTGTGACGAGATTACGCCGAGGCAGCCAGCGCATGTCGGCAAAGCAGCAGAGACGGCTGCTCGTGTCAGTAGGATAGCTTGGCAAGGCGGCTTCGCGATCGGCACGGGACGATATGCGCTTCGAGGTGGGAGACTGGATCTAACACTCTTGAGCGCAGGTAGGTGGCCAACACAGACTCAGCTAGACAAGCTCGCCTATTGGAAAAAGTGATTGGAAACTGGTCGAGAAGGCTGATGCGGTACGAGGCCAAGCATCAGCACTTGCGGGATGAGTGTTGACAGCATTCGATGTATAACGTCGCATGCCGATCTTGGATTGTGACAAGGGCTTGGAATTTTGGATTTCTCGGCTGTCTCTCCGTCATAGTGCCGTCTGCCTCGCCTCGGACCTTGTATCCCAGTAGCAGCATCCGGAAGTTGACGGAAGTCGATGAGATTCCAGAATAATAGTAGCTGAGACTGATCTTGGTGGCTCGATGTTTTGCAAGTCTGCTTGTGCGGGCTGCAGGTTAATAGAGCTTCTGCATCTGGGTAATTAGCAGTAAAGAGGATGGCATCCTGGGCCAACATCACGCACCCTTGACGGAAACGCATGGAAAGGGAGAGAACGGTTTGCAGGTCCATGGATAGGTTCGTGGATACCTTAGGACTCGACCCAAAACAAAGTGCCTACCTAAGCAGATGCGCAGCATCTTCACCATACCTAGGTACGCGGGCAGAATGTCGAAAGAGTAAGGAACACGGACATGTAAAACGCGGAAGAGCAGTCGCTGCTTCCTCTGGAGTCCTGACTGCCTGCCAAGTTGGTTAAAAGCGTAGCATCAGACTTACTTGCACTGATTGAGCAGGCAGGTATCCGTCCCTACCTACCTTACCTACTACTACCTGCTGTTACTTGAGGTGGGAGTGGTAATTAAGGTACATAGTAAGGCAAGCAGGACTGTGCGGGAGGAAAGAGGTGCCCGTATCCACACCCGATCTTGCCTGCTGCCCGTGTGTTTGTGGCCGTGCTCCTGCCGTGGACCGCCAGACCGGGCCTGGTCCTTCCACGTCGTCCCCGTTCCCAGTGACAGGATACCGGACTCCCTCTAGCCAGTGGGAAGCAACGAGAGGAACCTAAGCGGTGGTCCATGCTCCTCGATCCCTCAAAACATCCAGCGCTACTACTCCGTCCCCGTCCACTCATGTCTTCGCTTCCATTCCAATGACCAACAAAATGACAAGCCCAGTTTCTGTACTCCCTGGCTACTGTTGGGTGGATACGACAGAGCCAAGTACATAGGCACCATAGGGCAAGATAAACATGCAGGGAGCCCGAGAGAGACGGAGCACAAAGCTGGGGTAGTACAATGTACTGTACACGTGTAGCTGAACCCGTGCTTGACGAATTTGAAGAAGCGTGTAGTGCCATGAAAGGATAGGAAAGGTACTTATTCAGTTGTAGCTCCGCATCCATGTGGTAAGCACAACACGTCTCTACCACACCTGAACCACCTTGTTGGAAAGACCTCGCCTGCCCCTTCTTGCTTCAAAGTGGGGGTCCACGAATGCTTGTACTATGTAGGTACACGCACTGCACCGAGCAAGCCAGCTTTGGAGTGGGTTTTCAAGTTAATTGATTCCATGTCGTCTGCTGACGACCTTATATCATGGTGTGTACGGAGTTGAAGAGGTAAGCAAGCGGGTTAGTGGCATCGCTACAAGGTGCCGTGCAGCAAGCTCTGGAGGGCTGCCTAGGTATTGCCCAATGTCCGTGCAATCTGTCACTTCCCTTCGAGCCCACCTTCCGTGATTGGTACAGTGTGCTTTTGTGTTCCCCCACGCCTCCGCTTCATCGTTGCCTAGGTAGGTAATTACCTTCGACTTGCCTCGACCTCAAAACTAACATCTTCAATCTCGACTCTACACTTCCGACTCTTTTCGATCTCCAAAACCCTCCACCACGACCACAAACAGTATGCTGGTAGAAGGCATACCAGTCATTGCGAGCAGCGTCACGACTCCCATGGCTGGCCAAGCCCGTCTCTTGGCGAGGTCCCCTCAAGAGGCATTTCAAAGTCACCTCGCGCTGGTCACACCATCGCGACTCTCAACGTGTACTGTCAATCAAAAGCTATAGCCTCTCGGCCAAATCGTCTACTCTGTTTGCTAGCGCAATATCCTCACCTGACAGCAACGGCCGTGGACTTCCTCTCCTGGCTCTGCTGCCATCTGGGCAACTTGGCGTCTCGTCAGCCACCACCCACCTGTTGGTCACTATCACGCCTCGTCTGTCGTGTCTTCATCGCCCGTCCGAGTCTCGTCGACGCTGTGTCTCTTGCACCTCCCGTCCGTCCGGCTCTGCATGCTCTTACCTCGAGTCCGCCATCCTGCTATGCTACATACGCTGCGTCAACGCTAGTGCAGACCGGGCCTCAAGATACGACCCTTCACCAGGAACTCGCAATGCACAGGGGCACACGAGGGCGATGCATCTCTCCCTTTTGGGACGCCAGCCGAGGCGCAACTCTGGACTGCTCGAGTACACATGCTCACGGTTCGAGTCGACCGGTCCAGCCCTCTGCCGCTTCAATCCTCTCGAGAACCGTCGCACGCGTACTTGCCGTCAAGTACAACGACTGACCCTCACCATCAGAGATTTGGTTTGGCCTGGGCTTCCTCGCAACAGCGACAGTCATGGCAGCTTTCTTCATCGTTTCCTCAGTCTCTTTTGGAGCTTATTTGCGTGGGCGAGGCCATAAGGCCCCTGAAGCGCTAACCTCATCAGCCATGAACCGAGACTCGGCCGTTGGAGATAGTCCAATAGAGCATGCCGCGTTTATCTTTGTACGAGTGCGCAGTAGCTTGTCGCTGCCACCCAAGGATTTCCAACCCTCAGCTATGCAGCACCATCAGACCATACTGGCCAGCGACTGCATCTAAGCAAGCAGTCATGAGAACCGATGCGGAGTGACAACTTGTGCGAGTCTGCCACACGTAGGAAAACACCAAGCAACAATACCGTCTGCCCATACGACACCTACCAAACCGCTGGCTGGACCATGCCACCGGATTTGATCATCAACCAAAGGGCAAGGCAGCGCACGCACCACCCAGCACCAACGAAAGGTCTCTGAATCGAGGAACCCTGTCGACTCCACCACGCAGTGCTACGTAGTACATAACGCGGTGTGTGCGGATACCATGACCATATTGCGGTTGGCAATCCTTGACGAGGACGATTCCCCGGTAAAGAAAAGGGCAAGGGCCAAATCGCCGCCTCCGCACAGTCTCCGCGTCTTTATGCTCAGCTCTCCAATTTTGCGCACAGAGAATGAGATACAGAAATGCCGCCGCTGCTGATTCGACGAACCAGTGCCCTGACTGGACCTAACGCCGGCCGTGAAGCGGCACGGATACGGGTAGGACAACTTTTCCTTTCATCCTCTGTCAGCAGGGGGCGTGCGTCCAACGAACGGTTCAACGGCCTGGTCCACCGATCCTGCAAAAAGAAAAGCCTGGCCTCTCGCCTGCCGACGCCTTATCTAAGTGGAGAGAGACACGCGAGCGGAAACAACTAATTATTGAGGAGGCAGGCAGATGCGTACCAAGACATGTCAGCAGTGGGGAGAGCATCCTGTCGGCCACGCGAGGCCAGACACACGATAACGGAGTTGACGGCCTTGTGTGTAACGAGTATAGCGTCAGCTACAGCTCTTGGAGTGCCTGATACATGCGTCTTGGAGTGACTTGATGATGACGGCGGAACACAGTCGTGTCAAAGACATCTGCTTGAGGTGCACAACGGCAAAGACATCATTGGCAACGAGTTTGCTCAGCCGCGCTATGCTGCTCCTCTTGGACAAGTCGGATGAACACGCAGCGGCCACGCCAGGCTCAACGAGACTCGGCGCGACTGCCTATTAGTCGGCACTTGATGTGCAAGTCGACAAAAGGACATCCCGTTTTGGACATAATCCAGAGAGCTGCACGAGACGCGACGAGAGTGGATGCCCTGTGAGCTTATCATCTCCTGCAGGAGAAGCAGTGCAAAGCGACGGCATCAGGATCCATGCTCGTACAGGTAGAACAGGATATGCTTCACGAAACACAGGCGGGTGCCTGGAGGATGGACAGTTTGCAGTGCCATAGTATCGCGGACGGAGTCAAGACTATGCACCTTCCTGCCAAAACCTCAGGCCCGAATGTCTGGGCCCGTCGCTACAATACGGGAAGTGGCCAAAAGATGCAACGGAATGCTGTTCGTACATTGGTTCCGGTTGCCGGACAATCTGAGACCACGGCGGGACGAACATGACGGAAGCGAACCACTCTACACTCTCATGGCGCAACGAGCTGGTCGGCTCAACCCAGCCAACTCAAAGTCAGAAAATCCCCGCCAAGCGAATGAATCAATGGCACATCGTCTACGGAGTACTAGTACTGCGCATTCGAGATTAGCGTCACTCAAACCAACATTGGCAGACCGCTCTCTGGCGCGGGGGGAAGTGAGACGGGACGGACACCTCAGCTGCCAGTCAGTCAATGTGGAGCAACGACGACGACACCGCCAAAGCGACCGCTCATCACATCACATCGCCAGCACTGGTCTGGCTGCGCATCGTCAAGCCCATCTTCCCCTGGAATGACTGGTCGAGTGCGCTGTAAATCCGTCCCTCTGGCCAACCTCCCGACCTCTCGCAAGTCTCCTCCAACCGACAGGATCAGGATTGGCCGGCCAAGAAGCTGCTGATGCACACCATCAAATCATGGTTGCACACCCTCTCGGTCCCCTGTCATCGCGTCCCACACCCCTCGATTCACCCAGACCCTACTGTAGGGCTCCAAATCCCCCATCATCCCTGGCATTCAAAGGGACCATCACTGGGTATCCTTGACCGTCCCCCAACCTGGCCTCCCCAGCCCAGCCTATCTCACTCGGAGCCACTAGGACATCGGCGGTATGCTTGCAAGGCCTGTCTTCTGTGTTGCTGGGTGCAGCTGGAGTATTACTTCCATCCACTCCTCCGCACTTCTCTCTACAAGCTGTGCATCCGTATTCTCTTCCACCAACTCGAACCTCGATCTCACGTCGTCTCTGTCGTCGCGTCAACGACAGGACGCTCTTGTATAGCGCATTTGATTGCCGTCGACCACGGACAAAGCACGCCCAGCTCTCTTGACAATTTGCGCCAAGATTCGAACTGCCTCATGCCGGACCGTTCGTCCCTTCGCCGCAGAGTTCATGCATCGAGCTTACCAGCTGTTCTTATACGCACACAATCCGCCGTGACGCCACCTGCTCACTTGAGCTCGGCACGCCGACTCGTATCAACTCGCCACACTGGCGCACGACTACCGCTGTGACGAGGCAGTGTTGCGACTACCCAAGGAGACTGAAGACGCCGTCTAAACGGACCCTCGAATCCCGCAGGCGCAGTGCCCTCCCCGCTCGTCGTGCCCTCTGCGGAGGTCGACGAGCGTGGATCACACGAGCTCGGCATGGCCATCTATTCGGATCCGCCACCGTTTCGCGACTTCTACCAGGATAAGCCGTCTTTGCTGGTCTGCTGGTGGATAACGTCGTTCTGCACCCTCATAATCCTGCTGCGCGTAGCCGGCCGCTTCATTCGAACCGAGAAGCTCTTCCGGGAGGACAAAGTAGCGTCGCTCGCCTTAATACCGTTGTGGATTCGTATGGTATGCGTGCATTTTGTGCTTCTGTACGGCACCAACAACGCAGATTTCGATGGTCACGTTCTGTCGACAGAACAGCAGCGCCAGAAGAGGATAGCAAGCGGTCTCGTCCTCGCCAGCCGCATCTTCTATGCAGCGACGTAAGTCTCCTCCCACTTCCACTACGACACTTGTTTGCAGCTGCCGAAAAGAGAAATGGAAAACTTTTTGATGGCTGTACCGGCGATGTGGTTGGGTGGCTTGCTAACTCATCGTCTGTGCAGACTTTGGATTCTGAAAAACACTATTTTAGAGTTCTTCAAGCGCCTCACCGGCGTCACTTGGGCGCGTTCTTACGAACAGACGCTCGTCTTCATCAGATGCACATTGGTTGCTACGTTTGTCGCAATCATCATCAGCGACCTGGCAGAATGTCGGCCTTTTGACCACTACTGGCAGGTTACGCCAGACCCAGGTGGGCAGTGCCGCCAAGGATTTGCCCACCTCATCACTATGGCGACCTGCAACATCATCACCGATGCCCTGCTCGTCTTCTTTCCCATTCCTATCATTCTACGAAGCCAGATGGGACTCAAAAGAAAGCTTCAGCTCACCCTACTCTTCTCACTCAGCTTGGCCGTTATCGGCGTCACGGTTTACCGAGTCACCCACGTCGTGAGGGAGCACGGGCAGCAGCAGTTGCGATCTGTCCTCGCTTCTGTGGAACTGCTGTTCGCCACCACCGCAGCAAATGCCTTGGTCCTCGGTTCCTTCGTCCGCGACCGTGGAGTCAAAAAGCAAAAGTTCAAGTACGGCTCCGTCGCTGCTGATTCCATGGATCGCAGTTCCGACTCCCGACGACCTACTCTCCATCGACACTGGGGAAGCGACGAGGATTTGGTACGAGACGTCGGCCTCGGTGTCGACCCTGACTTGCGCGAGCTGCCTGATGAAGACGACGAATTGGACGGAGACAGCCCACGCTCGCGTTACACCCCGGCTCCCATGGCCAGACCATTCGGCGAAGAATTGCGACAGTGGCAATTCCCCCAGCGAAGTCGGAGCAACGGTGAGGGGAGTGACGCCTTTTTATTGCCTCAGGATCCATTATCCTCGTCCAGGAGCAATTCAACGACCACTCCACGGAGACTATCTTTTTTTGATGTCGGCGGGCTCTTATCCGATGACCAACTGGGGACGGTCCCTACTTTCAGGAGAGACAGTCTCGCCTCGAACATAGACCCCAAGTCCACCGGCCACGGAGTCCCGTCACCAACATTACCTGCGACGACTATTGGCTTGCGCCGGGGTTCCACGGCTCTACTGCAAGACCTCGGCGGTCTGCTGGGGCCAATGAACACGAAACACACTCGTCAGAAGTCGCGAACTGGCACAGAGTTACAGCCTATCTCGCAGTCGCATTCAGACGACCACCCGTCTTACAATCCACGCCCCGGAGAGCCAACTCTCAGTGACCCCGGGGGCCTCTTAAAGTAGCCATCGGATGACTACGACGGAGTACTTTTATAACGAAGTACGACTGCAAAACCTACCTACTACAACAAAGGCAGCTATGCCCTTGTACAATGACGACCTGGAACATCGGACTTGAAAAGAACGTAGAGTGTTCAGAGGTTCAAAACCTCTGGTGTCAGTTCTCAGGGCAACGAGAGACGGCACACATGCACAAGATTTGCTTTCTAGGATGGATCTTACGATTAACGGACAAAAGGAGTCTGTCGGACCGCGCGGCAGAGTGAGACAAGGTCTCCGTGGCATAGACGCATTGGCAGATGCATCTGCCTTTTACGACGATTCCGAAAGCTGCTGGCATTGCTATTTGTCGTTATATACCCCGGCGAAATCGCCACCACGCTTGCATTTCCTGTTTAATATATAAATCTACGTACACTAATAACATGGCAAAATCGAAATTACATCTCGTGCTCGCCACCCAACATCGCAGTTGCCATCGCTTTGTGTTATTTCCGACAGATGGCTACTGACCTAGTCCCTGTAAGACGTTCTGCTTCCTTTTGCCAAAGTGTTCCGTGCACCACACGTCAACAACCGACTCTGACTGCCACACATGACCCCTGAAGGTTTGGTCACTTATCGACAGACTTTTGTTGGCTCGCTTACCCTTCTTTGCGTTCCTTGATCGTTTGCGTTGAGAATGACTCAAAACGATGCCGCATTTCCGAGGGCTCTAATTCCTGGTATTGTCCGTCATCCGGGATCCGAGGAAGCCCGGTCCCAGTTTTGCGGAACCGCGGATGTGTAGGGTAGAGACACCGTGCCGCCTCTTTTGTTTACTATGTGGTACAACTGCAAGGGCCGGGGTCTCAATTCTCTCATTACGCCGCGAAGCAGAATTTCTCCTGGCTGTTGCGGTACATATACCTGCGTAGGGATTAAATATGTTAGTTTCTCGGCTTGACCCACGACAGCATAATTGG
>MASP02000361.1:195122-255200 GCA_001693025.2 Colletotrichum lindemuthianum
AGTAGGTAGTGACCTCTGAATAGAGGCTGTTCGACGGCCCTGGTGGTACCTCTGCAAATCCTACTCGAGGTGGTTAATTTGGCGAAGCGCTAACATTTGTAATCCCTACTGAGGTATACGATGAGGCTGCGGGCGCTTATCATCTGTTGCATTGATGCGATGCACGCCGTCAGGGGCCTAAATGCATGTCGTTCATCCCGTGTCCATACCTGGTCGTCGACCTGGGTGTCCTGCTTCAATGGCATAAAGGGGGATCAAGGTCGATATCTGATGGGTCACAGGTCCGGGGGAACATATGGGGTAGATTGAGACACATCGACCTGGCCTGTATAGGTGTAAGTGGGGTGAGCGCAATATTAACAATATACACTCTTCAGGTCGAAAGGTAGGAGGAGGTGAGTAGTCATCCACTGTTGAAACGAGACATGTGACATCAGAAATTCTTCCGATGCCAAGAGCGTATTGAAGTATATCTGCATTCGGAGAACACTCGCGATGTGATCTACCTCCAAGTAAACGGAATTCTCGCAAAGATAATGATCGAAGCGAGTTAGTTTCTGGCTGCCGAGTCAGATGACGGGCATCCTCGAGCCTCGAGCCTGGATGAGAGGTTTGCCAAATTTTGAGACGACATGGAAATGCTCTGATGTTTGGCAGGGATATCAGCAATCATTATTCCGTCATAGGCCATGACTTCTTGCACCCGTGGGGGGGGGGGTTACAATTGTGGAAGAGGCTTGACTTTGACAAACACTGGTGTTGGAATTCTGTTGTCAATTCTTGTTTCTCTTGGGGAGTCATCGTTTGGGAGAAGACGAGCTTTATGTGGATTACTTGCAGGGTGATGACGGACGATGATGACGAACGACAGTATTCCAATAAGATGGATCAGAATAGAGAATTACTTGTAGAAACCAAAATAAACTCACATGTTTGAAAGCTTTTTCTTGTATTTAATACACTGGACCATTTTATTCGTGATGGTAACCGGCCAGAAACACTACCCAGGGCTCCAGAAAGGTCAGACCGATATACACCACGGTGACGTACGGGAATTTAACCACAGGAGACTGCCTCGAATCCCTGGAATTCATGATTGTGAAAAGATTAAGTAATACTCACAACTGTTGTTGCGCAGTTGATTTCCATTCAACCTATCGCTATCGTATTTTCTGCAACCCATTCAGTGTCTCTGCCATCAGTTGGCGGCCTATGGCAACCTAGACAGCACAACGAGCTTGCCAAATCTAGTGGAAGAAACAACGCACGGGGTGCAGTCAGTTCGTGCCGCAGACGTAGCGGTGACAATTCCTTCCCTGGCGCTGCGATGTACAGTTCTTTTTGCGTGCCGTGGGAGTACGGGCTCGCTGAGCTTCGCGAGCCTGTTGCTCTAGCTCCTAATTCTGTCTCTTGCTTCCGCTGCCCCGACTTTCGTTTGAGTTTCCGCTCTGGGGTTTGCTGTTGACATACCGGCTCTGCTTGTCCGGAAAGCGCATGTCAAGTAGGCCAAAGTCCCTTCGACGCGTCCCAAGTAAGTCGACAAAAATGCGACCGCAGAAGTGGAATGTAAGTTTGGTATTTGTTCTTTCTATACGAAAGCCCTCTTTTTTTAGTTTGTCCATACACAAAACAGCAATGACCGTAGCCGTTCCCTCAACGCCGAACTCAGGGTGATGCAAAGAGTATCGTAAACTGCCCCTTCCCTCGGCCGCTTCCAATTGGGTGTCGCAATCCGTGCGAGAAGCCCCCCAAGGATATCCGCCGCCTTTTCTCTCTCCAGCGCAAACTCGCATTTGCTTTCCTTCTTCTCGTCACGTCCACCTGCGCCGCGAGCCGCTCATACGCACAAACGGTAACTGGCGTAGCGACCGGCCGTCTCGGAGTTGCGGATAATCTTGACGACGTGGCCGCGCTTGAGGCCGAGGTACTTGGCGACGGGGTCCTTTTGGAGGAGGCGCGGCAGCTGGGTCTCCTTGAGGCGGTAGCGCTTGAGCAGGGCAATCTTCTCGTCGCGGCTGAGGAGGATGTGGCGTGGCACGAGCTCGTGCTTGGTGATGTTGACGAGCAGGTCCTCCTCGAGGAAGCACTCGACTTTAGCGAAGGACTCGATGGTGATGAGCATCTTGCGGGCGGCGGGGGAGAGGGGCACGTGGGTGACCATGATGCCCGACGAGTACTTGTTGCTGATGAGGTGGTGGATGAACTTCTTGATCTCCTTGATGCCGAAGGTGGTGTCGGCGAGGAACTCGACCCAGAGTGTGCCGCAGTCGGGCGTCGGGTTGGGGTTTTGGGGCGTCGCGGACGGCGTGAACTTGCGGACCATGTCGCCCGAGGGGTTTGCGGAGAATTGGAGCTTACTTCGGCTGCGGAGACGTGTTTGCGTGAGAAATCGCTGAACGAACACACGGGACGGATGGCATTGATTGGGCGCGTGCTTACTTTACGGAGCCGTCGGCGGTGGTGTATTCCAGCTTGAAGCGGTCGAGAGAGATTGTGAGCTCCTCCTCGGCCAGTTCGTACCCCTGCGCTGCGTCAGTTGCGCTCTCTCTCATGCCGATTGCACATCATCTCCCGAAGCCCGGAATGGAAGCGACAGATACTGTAGCTTTGATGTCCCGGGTCGATGAATGAGGGCGACGTACGCGGTCCGCAGCCATCTCGTGTGCCGTCCTCCAGGCACGCCACAACCTGGTGACCTCCTTGTTCACGTCCTTCTGCTCCGACATTTTGGCGGCAGTCGACCTTTTGAAATGAGCTTCGAAGTAATGATGTCGAAAAAGGGGCGTTCGAAGTTCGGTCGTGAATGAGAGGGTTTTGGTGGATGTCGTCGCAAAAGTTGAACTCGTCGAAAAGGGTGGGCGTCAGTCGCAAACCCAAAAAGTTCTGGTTCAGCCTTGCTGCAGCAAAAATCTGAGTGGGGCCGAGCGCCAGAAACATCCAGTCACTGAAGACCAGGGAATTCTGGAAATCAATTGGAGCCCAGTGCAGGGAGACAGGGTTTATCCGGAGAAGGCACTGCTCGGATTAACTAGCAGTGGATACATCCCGGACCAGCCACAGAGCACCTCACTGACAGGTGGCAGGTGTGCACCAGCCACGGGTCCTTCAGGGTCCGAGTCCAATGCAAGTGTGCACGTGCCAGAAAACCCCACAATCAGTTCACAGACAGCAGGAGCTACCTACAGAGGTAGGTAGGAATGCGAACAAGTACTTTGTACTCTACAGCTTTTGGTACTCTGTACTTCGTATCCGTACCTGCCACGGAATCTCAAAAGGGCGAATTTCAACAAAAATCGGGGGGAACTTTTCACTCGCAAAGGTTCACCTGTGCTTTACGAGGCCCATTTTTTATCTCCCTTCATCACCTGTCTACCACTCCATAATTACCCTCTCTTCCGTCTCCCAACTTCCACATCTCCTGTGGCAGTCTCCAGCTTCTTTGGTCCTGTCAATTGCTTGTCCAACTAGGGACAACAGGTTACATATATACCTTCAACACCATGGCGGACACCAAGCAGGCACCCGCTGCTAATGCCCCCGCGGCTGAAAAGCTTGAGTCGCAAAAGACCTCCAGGCCAAGCGCTCCTGATGAGGTTGAGTTCAAGAAGAACGAGGCTGCCGCTCTCAAGGCGCACAAGGAGGCTGAAGATAAGCTGGTAGGTTCTCTACTCCTCTACAAGATGCTGCCTTGCAGCCTTTCCTCCCAGGTCTGAAGATTGAAGGATACTGTACTCCAATGGCGACAGAAATGACCACCCTTCTTCCACTGCATGCAATGGCTTACCGATAACCTGTAACAGAAAGCCATCAAGGCCAAGATCGATCTCGCTACCCCCAACAAGAACAAGGACCAGCAATCTCCCACCCAGAAGCGCCGTGCCGAGCTCATCGCCCAGCTGAACGAGATCCGCCAGAAGCAGGGTGTCGGCAAGAATGCCCGCACCAGCAAGCTCGATCAAATCAAGCGCCTCGATGAGCAGATGCGCTCGCGCATCAACGAGCAGAAGAACGCCAAGTCCAAGGTCTCCTTCAAGAGCGTCGAGGAGGTTGACCGCCAGATCGAGAGACTCGAGTCTCAGGTCAACTCTGGTTCCATGAAGATCGTCGACGAGAAGAAGGCACTTGCCGAAATTTCTTCCCTGCGCAAGCTTAAGAAGAACTTCTCCCAGTTCGACGACTCTCAGAAGCAAATTGACGACCTCAAGGCCAAGATCAAGGAGATCAAGGACTCCATGGATGACCCCGAGGCCAAGGCCATGAGTGAACAATACAACAAGCTTCAGGCTGAGCTGGATGCCATCAAGGCCGAGGGTGACGAGGCCTACAAGAGCCTGTCCTCGCTTCGCGACGAGCGCACCAAGCTCCACGCCCTGCAGAACGAGAAGTGGACCGCCCTCAAGACCCTTCGTGACGACTACCACCAGCAGCGCAAGGCCGCCCTGGCCTACGAGCGCGAGGCCCGCGACAAGGCCCGCGAGAGGAGGAAGACTGAGCACGAGCGCATCATCAAGGATCGCAAGAAGGCTGACGCCGAGAAGTTCCTTGCCGAGGCTAGCGACCCGGCCTACCTCGAGGAGATCCGCCGCGCCAACAGTCTCCTCCAGTTCCTCGACCCAACCCACAAGTCCGCTGAGAAGGCTCCCCTCCTTGCCAGCAGCGGCCTCACTGCCCAAGCCACCCGTACCGTCGACGACTCCGGCCTCAAGGGCATGAAGCTTGTTTCTAAGAAGGACCGCGAGGATGAGTACTTCGCCGGCGTCAAGAAGGGCAAGAAGGGCAAGAAGACCGGTGCTGCCACCGACGCTGGCAAGTTCAACTGCCCTCCCTCTGTCGTCGAGGACTGTGCCTTCATGGGCATCGACCCCCCGATGAGCCAGGCCGACGTCCCTACCGTTACCGAGAAGGTCAAGGCCAAGCTCGACCACTGGAAGTCCGACCAGGCCGCCCAGACCCAAAGAGTGAGTTCAACGTGTTCACTGCACAGATCATCAGCTAACTTCGTAACAGAACATTGAGAAGGCCAAGAAGCAGCTCGAGAAGATCGAAGCTGACGAGGCTAACGGCGTCAGCAACGGCGACGGCGTGGAGGAGGTCACCCAGGACCTTAAGGAGACCTCCGTCGAGGAGAAGGCATAGTCGTGTGCCAATCATCTCCACCACCGCAGCCTGAACTGTTACGAAAGCTTTCGTCCCATCCTACCCTTGGCCGTCCGTCCGATGGACCGCCGAGGGAGGCACCGAAAGACACACACCAATCCACGCTCATCACCAAAGCCCTTCACGCCTTGCATACCAAACTCGGAACTTGGGGACGCAACCTTTATTATAACTCTGGCAAAACTTTTTCTGCGTCTTTTACCAGCCCAACCCGTCACCCGCTTCGTTGGCGCGAGAGGCTTTCTTGTACTTAGCAGCTCCCCAATGTTTCTAGCAAAATGAAAGGAAAGAGAAAAGCTATTTTTTCGATTAAACTCTGGGTACCTACCTATATGCTGAAGTGAAGTGAAGACGCTGTTGAATAGATGTGGAACCCTGATCTCATCTGAACCGTGACCCTCACGATCAGACGATCTGGCAGGCAGGCGAGTCTGGTCTCATTTGCGCTTATAACCGAGTTTGACCGGACAGCGAAGCTGCAATGACAGCTCAATTAGCTACCCCAGACGCAGTTCAAGAGATGCATTGCAGGGATGTTGCGGGCATGCACGACGGCCCCATGACGGACACTGGTCTGTCTGCACCTGGGCAGCTGTCGGGTATGTCTGCTTCTGCGCCGCGTTGTTATTGTTGTAAACATGTCGACGCGGAGTAGCGTGACGTGCTGCTTGAGCTGGTGCGCCCGCGTTTCTGTTCGTTTTCGAAACGTTTTGAGTGTGTCTGGGTGGGTGCTGGTCGATCGTGCCGACTACCACGGGGCTCATGCTTTCTCGGTGATTACTGCTCTGGTTCCTGGTTATCCAGTGTTGTATTTGTGCTGCTGCGATTGGCCAAGGGTCTTCGGTTGCTTGCCTTGAGGTGATCAGGTGATGATTCGTGGCGTGACGGAGACACTCAAAGGGAACGAGTTGCAACGCCCCAAAATCATTGGCCTTTTATGGGTAGTACGTGTTACTTGGATGTATCCAGAGATGTGTGATGTTCTGTGTATTCGCGTCCTGATGGCCACATGTTTGACGTCATTCAAAGCGTAGTTGTGAAGATACGGGAATCTTGGTTATGTGGAAAATATAAACAGTTTGGAAGAGCAAATGAAATGGTATCCGGCCTTGCGCCATTGTAAATGCAAGTCATAATCTCTTTCCGGAACCTCTCAGTGTACCTGACGCCAACCTACCAAGCCGAAAGGAACAGTGAGCGGGAAAAGGGATTACATGAGATGGACGTCAGGAGATCTTCGAGCGACTTCCTGATTCTAGAGAAAAAAATACGGTCCTGTAAGCGTGCCACTCCGTTGTGCTATGCAAGACTTCTGTGGATACGCCGACAGAAATGGCTTTCGTGCAGGTCGTGGTTCGTGGATCTCATAAAGGGTGACATTACACGGATTCGAAACAAACGAGACCTAGGCTTTCCAGCACATGATACCGATAATGGGGAGGCGTTTTCTTTTTATGGTGTATGTCAGTAGTGACTCCAAGCATGGTGGGAATAAGAGCCCGGGGGTGGAGGCGGCATGCGGGAACCGTAACCGCCCGGGACACCGAGGGGCGGAGGACCCGGCGGCGGTACGGATCGCCGGCCTTCTCTCAGGCCCGGGGTTCTCCTGTCCATCCGGCTGGGGTGCTCGAAAGCCGGCGGCGGGGGTGTTCTCCGGGCGAAGGGGTCCTTCTCGTGGGAACTCGCCTCCGCAATGGCTGGCGGTTGGCTTCTCCTGCTGGGCTTTCTCGAGCCGCTCAGGGCGCTAAGAGGAGGATCCTTGACGGCCGGGTCGGTGTCGGGAGGAAGGTCGAGTTGCACGAGGCTGTAAAAGTACTCCAGGACCCCGGGGTATTGCTGGACGCTGGACTGCCAGTCCTCGTCGATGCCGCGCTTGAGGTTCGCCTGTGCCTGTGCGATCTCATCGGGATGGGGCTGGGCGTGATAGTAGTGGTAGGCGGTGGCGGTGATGCGTTCAAGGGCGGCGGTGTGCGCAACCTTGCGGCGTTCCGTGAGAAGGCGAAAATACTCTAGAATATAGTCTTGAGCATGAGCGCGGACCCAGGTGCTGGCGGAAAGTTTTAGCAGAGATGGATGGTGGTGTTGGAAAGTGTCGAGCCGGCTTACCGAATTTCGTTGTAGACCGACTGCATCATACGATGCTCGGCCTGTTTGATGGCTACGTCGAGACCCTTGGCCTCACAATCGCATGCCACGCTGGCGGGGGCATGGCATATGGCGCAGTCCGGGTCCATCCTGACTGTGGTCTTTCGCGTACGAGAACTCCGGTGGGTGCGTGGTGTCCGCGGTCTAAAGTCTCTGGGGGGGTACATCTCAGCGATGGGGTCCTTATCCGTCGGGATACAAACGAATATGAAAATGGAGAAGGGAGTGTGGGCCAGGATGTGATTATGGTACAAGGAAGTCAAGATGGATCATCCGCTACTAGTACAATGGACATTCTTCCTCGAGACCCGACTACTGGGTCTCATGTGGAAGATGATGGGTGAGGGGAGGAACTTGGTAGTGTTGGGACACAAGGCGTAGAGAAGAAGAAAAAGAAAGGATGGGCGAGGGGAGAAAGCAGATGATGCACTGACCTGACTTATGAAGAAGATGAGGGGAAGAGCGAGTATAGAGACAGCCTTGGTATGTCTGCGGCGGTAAGAGAGGATATGGGAATAACAAGACTAGGACGAATGAAGGCCGTTGCTGCTGTCGGGCTATGTATCATGCAGCATTGAAGCATGAAACGGCAGCCAGGGACGAATCTGGAGGCGGCGATGGAGATGGGAACGCGGTCGCGGCTACGCGGCACAAGACACACGACAAGCAAACGCACGACGGGGCTCCGATTCAACGTAGAGCGGAAGCGAAGCGACGCGGCAGTGAAGCAGAAACAGAAGCAGGCGATGCGGAGGAGACGTGGGGAGGAAGATAGTTCGATCCACGAGGACGCAGGTAATAGAAGAGAAGATCGAATGGGAACGAGGGCTTCGGTTTTGACTGCAGCGAGCGTTGTCGTGGCTCGAATGCGGGCAAGCTGCGATATGCACGTCTTGGGGTAGATGTCGAAGTGGCCCAATGGATGGGGGAAGGCAGACGGAAGATGTCGTCTGCCCGATGGCGTCCCAATGAGAAGGTGAGTGCGTACTTGCGTACGGATACTTGGAGGTGGGAATAGAGTCGAAGGCGAGGTACGGAGTAGAGTAGAATGTGGGAGAAGTGATTGAAAAGCGGTCGTCTGCGGTAAGGTAAGTCCTGTATGCAGAGAAGCAGGAGAGGCATTAGCAGAGCAGTCAGCAGCACCACTGGCAGCAAGCAGCAGTCGTAGGATAGTCCAGTCCGGTCCGGTCCAGTCCTGGAAAGGTAGTCAATGCCAAAGTGGAGGGGAGGATTATGTGTGCGTTGTTCGCCCCTCGTTCGTTGCATTCCGACTCTGCCATTGGAGTTTGACTTGGGCTCTGCTGGGCTATGGGCTCCAAGGCGGTCAAGGACGTCGAACGAGGCAAATACCGTCTTGGTACCCGCCTAAAGTACTCCCAATGTGAGCTGTTAGAAGCAAGGAGAGAAGTAGCGGTACAACACTACCATACCTATCTTCATCTTCCTTTCCCTTGCCTTTCCTTGCTCGACCTCACACAGAGTGTGTTGTCGGTAGTTGCATTAATTATGTAAGGTAGGGCATGTCCGCATGCGGCACTAATCACTTTAGGGAGGTATCACCGTACAGAGCAGGAGCAGGCACTTGCACTTGTACCCGAAGCCAGCAAGCCAGCCGCACGAAGACAAAACAGAAACGAAGCAGAAGCCATTGGATTGGGCGTTTGCCTCGAAATGCAGCGAAGCCAAAGCAAACGAGGGCTAAGCATTGGAGCATACTCCGTACTCCGTACACAGTAGAGCAAAGCGGGGGAGGGAGGTTGGGCCGACGCTCCATGTCTGTCTGGGTCACTCGTCTTCTGTCCAACGAGCGACGCAGAAAACGGCCAGGAAAGCGGACCCGGCGCACTCGGGCGGGTCAAAACTCGACGGTGATCGTCCGGCGAGGGCATGTGAGGTGACGATGGAGTAAAATAACAAATGCGAAGACCGGCCGAAACCCTCACTATAGGCATTGAAGTAAAGCATTAAGGCCGGCGAAGTGGAGTAGGCGGCTGGTCTCTCAATGGGCTGGGCTTCCAATCCAGTTCACCTCTTTCCCAACTTGTTGCCTTGCAGCTGGCCGACAAGAAGACAGGAGGGCGACGAGAGGCAATCAACACTCTCAAGCCGATGCCGTGCGCCTTTGCGCGTACGTTGCGACAGAAAACACTTGGTTGGCTCGAAGTAGGTCGGTACAACCTCCACAACAGCATCTGTCGCTCCCCGTGAGAAGTGGATTGTGTTGCTTGGAACGATGACATGGACGATGCGACTCATGTGCTACGAGCTCCAGTTCCACTTGAGCCCAGCTGAACGCCACACCACAACAGAGACCGAAGCCATTCGATGCACTTAGTGAAGTCTCGTTCAAGCCGTCTGCAGTCACCCATCGCTCGAGGCGCTAAGCCAACGGCTGGCTCTTCCACCGTGCTGTTGCATGGCCATCTGCAGTTGTCTGCTCGACAGAAAATCAGCCTGGCTCACCGCATCTTTGGACCGTGCAGCTAGGCTCACAGAGCCTGCAGAGCGCCAGCGACGATGACATACCTGAACAAATTGATCTGTCAGATTACAAAGCCCAAGAGGCGATAACGCTGTGCTGTGGCAATGCGTCATTGGTAAGCTGCAGCATCCTCAATCGTGTCGAATACTTGGTACGCATGCCTCCAGGAATTCGATTCGCCTCGCTCTGGTATCTCCGCCAAGGCAAAACATGCATTGCTTGTGGGATGGTGGGAAGACGTTGAAGAGGCTGAAAAAGATACTGGGTCCCCTCATCTTAAGTATCTTCATCTCAAGGCATCCATCTCAAGGCAGCGAGGCAGTGCAGTTGCCAGAGAAAGTGCGCAGCCTGCCTCGATGGCTTGCTCTTCCACCAGACGGGAATTGACACCTGATAGTGGTCGTTCGGCAGCTGCCCCCTGCACCGTCACATAAGATAAGCCACTTTCTTATCTTATCAGTCCCGTAGCCAAAATTTCCCAAGCTACGTCTACTATCATCACCCGAAAGAATCAACGGAAGGTACGACAGTAATGCCTGAACAAACCTGACTTGAACGCCCATTTACACCGTCGTCATGGCTGTGAGGTGCTCTGCCGGGCACTCCATCTTCTTGCCATTTCTGTATCCTTCACTATTTCTCTCGAGAACCACCACTCCCCGTCTTGCTGCACGAACGATCGGATGTCGCCATAGCTCCACCCACGTCTCTCAAGAACCGTTGGCAACGCGACTCAACCCAACACCAGACGACTATGCCCAGCCAAACTTCGCCGACAAAGCCACGCTGACCTTGTACGGTGGCCCTGGTGGCCATGGCTGTATATCGTTCATGCGCGATGCCTACCTCCCCGACGGGCCTCCGAACGGCGGCGATGGAGGCCATGGAGGCAACATTTACATCCAGGCTGTTCATGGCGAGACGTCCCTACACAAGCTTGCAAGAAAACGATTCATTCGAGCAGGAAGGGGTAAACACGGGCAAGGAAGTGCACAGGGCGGCCAGCGAGGAGAAGATGTCATTATAACCGTACCGATTGGCACCGTCGTCCGCGAGCTGAGCAGAGAAGACCCAGTGGCCGAGGACGAGATGCTGCAGCGCGCATTGAAGGCGCAGAGGAAGGCGGAGAAACGGGCCAAGAGACTGCGCGACGAAGAGCTTGCAAGGCGCAAGCTGATTGAGGGTGAAGAGGAGGACAGCGAGTGGACCGATCAAAAGAGCACGGCAACCGTCGAAGAGGAGGAAGAGCCCGAACATTCTGAGCGTCACAAGTTCCTGTTGTATCCCGGCCTTTCGAAAACCGACCTCAAAACGATATCTCTGCCAAACGCTCCTCGTCGGCAGCGTCTGTATCACCAACCTCCCGCGCCCATCCAGCTCGACCTGTCCCGTCCGTCGCCGCAGCCCATCCTCTTGGCCACGGGTGGCATTGGGGGCTTGGGCAATCCGCATTTCGTGTCGCGAGAGTTTCCTCGGCCCATCTTTGCCACCAAGGGCGAGCGTTCTGTGACGATGGAAATCGAACTGGAGCTGAAACTGCTTGCCGACGTTGGACTCGTGGGCTTGCCCAACGCTGGCAAGAGCACGTTGCTCCGTGCCCTGACCAACTCTCGCGCGCGGGTCGGCAATTGGGCTTTCACGACCCTGCAGCCCAACATTGGCACAGTCGTTCTGGATAACTACAAGGGCCGACCTGTCATCACGAGCTACAAGCGGTATCCGGCTGCTCCATCTCCGCTCAGCGGGCCTGAGGAGGAGGAGGAGGTGCAGGTCGAACAGCGTACCCGCTTCACCGTGGCCGACATTCCGGGTCTCATCGAGGGCGCTCACCTAGATCGCGGACTTGGTATCGCCTTCTTGCGCCACGTCGAGCGCGCTGGTGTGCTTGCATTTGTCGTCGACTTATCCGCCGGACCGGCCGTGAAGGCCCTCAAGGCTCTTTGGAACGAGGTAGGCTTGTACAGCCGCATGCGCGAGGAAGAGGAGCGTGGTCGTGAGATCGACGCCCGCGTTGACTGGGACCTGACTTCGGGTGCCACCCAACCCCAATTTGACGACAACATGATGAGTGCCGATGTGCCCGCGGCATCCCAGGAGGCGACGGGTCTGCAAATCGCGGCCAAGCCGTGGTTTGTGGTGGCGACGAAGGCTGACCTACCCGAGACTCAGGACAACTTCAAGGAACTGAAGCAATACCTCGACAACATCAACCAGGGAACCGAACCGCACCCGAGTGGAGTTGAGGATGCCTGGACGGAGAAGTGCACCGTCATACCCGTAAGCGCCATCCACGGACAGGGCATCGACCGCATTGTCCACTGGACCGTGGGACTCCTCGACGAGTAAATGTATAACCATATGTACCATTTCTGTATAATACCACTCACTGTCCATGGAAATAAGGCACAAAAGTCGGCCTGCACCAACACGCATTGCGGTTTTGATCAATCGTCCAAGTCATCATTCATGAACAAGAAGCATCACCATACGAATATACAATTTTTGTGTCGTACAGTCCTCCCGCTACATCTTGTACGAGATCCCGCTCTCGTGCTCCATCATCTCAAACGCCGGCTTCCCCGAAAACCACCCCGCCAACTCGGTGCCAACACTGTTGTACGTAAACTCTGCATCCTCGGCCTCGACCTTTACCGTTTCGTGGTCGCGCCCGCCGGCCGCGGCATCGGCGAGCAGTTGCTGGTGGCAGCAGCGCTCGAGACTGAGAAACCAGTACACGCAGCTCTCGACGGACTTGCCACAGGTGATGAGGCCGTGGTTCTGCAAAATGGCGGCCTTGTTATCGCCCAACGCCTTGGCGATGTTCAGGCCTTCCTCTTTTCCCAGCACGATGCCGCCGAAACTGTTGTACAGAACGATGTCGTTGTAAAAGGCGCATGTGTCCTGGGAGATGATGTCGAGATTACGACCGAGGGTGGAGAAGGCCTGACCGTAGAGGGAGTGGGAGTGGGCTACGCAGGTGATGTCGGGGCGGGCTTCGTGGACGGCGTGGTGAATCATGTATGCTGCGCGGCGGTCAGTGAATGCCCCTTTGTTTGTGTGTTTCTCTTTCCTGTCCAGCTTGCGGGTGCGAGAGGTCGTGATGGCCTACCTGCTGTGTTGAGGAGTTTCACGGGCCCGCCGTCGATTACGGCACCGTCGGCGTTGACGCGGATGAGGTCCGACGCTTTGAGCAGCGGCCAGGGCACGCCGAAGGGGTTGAGCCAGAAGGTGTCTGGTTCGACGGGGTCCTGTTTGTCCGTCAGAGGTGCGGTCACTGGGAGATTCTCCTGGAGAGGTTTTTTTTAAAGACGTACGCGGGCAGTAATGTGACCAGCCACGCCAGCGTCGAACCCGTTCTTGGCAAAGATGCGGAACCCCAAGGCGAGGCGCTCCTTGAGGTGTTGGCGCTGCTTGTACGGATCGTCGTGGACCACAGGCTTGGGGAAGCTGAATGTCTCCATCTTGCCTCTGTCTTTGACGCCATTGCCATTGGATTTGCCAGTAGTGGCGGCAGATGCGTCTGCCTGGGGCAATTTAGCGATTTCAGCCGCGGGAGGCATATTTGATAATCGTTTATATGAGCTGGCTGTTTGTGATATTGCTATATATCGCTAGATTGTGGGTTGGGCAAGGCTTTGATCAAATGTGACGAGAAGATGGCGACGGCTTTAGATTTAGCTAGCGAGTGGCGATGTGCAGCACGCCCTACGCCAGCACCTCTCGGCACTTACCTTTCGGATGCCGTTCTCCCAATCAAATCCTGCCTAATCCTCGGACGGAAAACCACAAAAAGACCATTCCTCGGGCGTTTCCCATGAAAGTTCGGAAATCAAGGGCGTAGGGAGCACGTCAAAGGTTGTCTGAGGGCTGCGTCCCGAGGCAAAGCAGAAGCTCAACCCCGCATTGGGCGATCCATATTTGGTGTTGGGGGGATGGACCTTGACCTCACTCGACCTTGGACGAGGATGGAGTGCCTCGGTGCCCACATCAGGTCATCAAATGTAATCCAATCAGGTAAAAGACATTAGCATTTGGACATGGAGCTGTACTATTTAACGCCATGTCAACCTACGGCGGTCCGCGGGTTTGGTAGAGAACCGCGACTGTACAAGTATACACATGGAGTAACGCTTTGGGCACGCGACAGCTCCTACGGATGTCGTATGCGTGTTTTGCGGCTCCTACGGATGTTGTAGAGTTTTGGGACCTTACAAGGACAAGTCAGAGCAACCTTTTGATACTCATGTGCTTTACACTGTACAACTGTTTTGTAGGCTGAAAAGCGGACTACATTGAGCGTGATAGATCTGCGGCTGATTTACATGTCGGCCCTCCGAAGGGCAACTATACCTCAAGTTGAGATGAAGCGTGCTAAATAAGAGAGATTCCCTACGAAGTATAGGCAGCTCGTAGTCGCGTAGGTGCTGTGCGCCCAGGTAGAGAGCTTCAGCTTTCCTTACAACACCTGACGGGCACTGGGCATCATCTAACTATGTACCTACCTACCTACCTACCTTGGTACCCCTCGTAGCGGATACCTATCAAGCTGGGGGAGACCCTGGGTGACAGGGGTCTAATGCGGGGTGATAAGATAACCCACATGCTTCGGTCTCATTGGCCAATCTTTCTCCAATTCGAGGGACTGGCGCATCTTTAGCGCGAACCTCCCACTTTTTTCTTTTGTTTTTTTCTTTGCCAAGGTGTGGTAGTATTTTCTTGGACGACGGCAAAATTTCAGCCTCGAAACTCCTCCACCCCATACGTGCGCCTGCGTCATTGATACACGCACGTCAACCCACGATCATCATGGGTCGCAAATTCAGAGTTAGCTCTACCCTCCACCGTCTTCCGTTTCACTCTGCTTACACTTTCCAGGGAGGCAAGAAGGGCAAGGGTGGTCGCGGTGGCGCCCAGGGCGCTGACCGCGGTCGCCAGCCTCGCAGTGAGTCCTGGCAGTCCTACCCCACCGTCGAGAAGAAGAACGAGAGACTCGAGCGTTACTACAACACCATCATCGGTCTGTCCGAGGAGGAGCAAGGTCCTTTCTGGGATGCCCTCAAGCGCGACCTTCCCAACAGCTTCCGCTTCTGCGGCTCCAAGGGGTATGTCACGGTCCCCGTGGCTGAACAAGAGGATACTGCACTCGCCATAGATACTGACACCGTTCTAGCCACGCCTTGGCCGTGAAGAAGCTTCTTCAGAACCGATACATGCCCGACATCGTCAAGATCGAACACGCCGATGGACGCACCGTCGAGCCACCCAAGCCTCTCGAGTGGTACCCCAACGAGCTGGCCTGGTGGATGACCACCCCGAAGAACGTTATCCGCAAATACGCCCCCTTTGCCGCCTTCCAGAAGTTCCTCGTCTCCGAGACCAGCGTTGGCAACATCAGCAGACAGGAGGTCGTCAGCATGATTCCGCCTCTTCTGATGGATGTCCGCCCCGGCATGACCGTCCTCGACATGTGCGCCGCCCCTGGTAGCAAGGCCGGCCAGCTTCTCGAGATGATCCACCAGGGCGAGGAGAACAGAGTCCGAAAGGTCCTCCGCGCCTTCGCAAAGGAGGACGGGCTCGACCTGGGCGAGGAGACCGAGGAGGAGCGCCAGGCCGACCTGAGCGCTGACCCCTCCGACAACGGCCGCACCACCGGTCTACTGATTGCCAACGACGCCGACTACAAGCGCGGCCACATGCTCGTCCACCAGCTGAAGCGCCTGTCATCGCCCAACCTGCTCGTTACGAACCACGACGCCACTCAGTACCCCTCCATCAAGCTCCCCTCCGACCCTGCGAGCCCCAACAAGCCCGTCTACCTCAAGTTCGACAGAATTCTGGCCGACGTGCCCTGCTCTGGAGACGGTACCCTACGAAAGAACATGAACCTTTGGAAGGACTGGCAGCCCGGCAACGCTCTGGGTCTCCACGTCACCCAGGTCAGAATCCTACTCCGCGCCCTCGCCATGCTCAAGGTTGGAGGTCGTGTCGTCTACTCCACCTGCTCCATGAACCCCGTCGAGAACGAGTCCGTCATCGCCGCCGCCATCGACAGATGTGGTGGTCCCGATAAGGTTGAGATTGTTGACTGCAGCAACGAGCTGAAGGCTCTCGTCAGAGCCCCCGGAATGCGCAAGTGGCAGATCATGGACAAGTCCGGCAGGTTGTGGTCTTCCCAGGCTGAGGTTGATGAGTACACCAAGAACAGCGCCGACGGTATTGCCCCTGGCAGACTCGTCGAGACCATGTTCCCTCCCCTGGAGGGCAGCGTCTGCGAGAATCTTCCTCTCGAGCGCTGCATGAGAGTGTACGCTCACCAGCAGGATACCGGCGGTTTCTTCATCACCGTCCTGCAGAAGAAGTCTGAGCTCAAGATCCGCCCCGAGGAGAAGGTCGTCACCGAGAACAGCGAGGCTAAGAAAGCCGAAGCCGCCGAGGGCAAGCCTGAGGCCGAACAGGCCGAGAAGACCGGAGAGAAGAGTGAGGAGACGGTCGAGCAGACCGAGAAGACCGAAGAGAAGGCTGAAGAGACGGCGGGGCAGGTTGAGAAGACCGAAGAAAAGAGTGAGGAGACGGCCGACAAGCCTGAGGAGGCCACCAACGGCACCAAGCGACCCCGTGAAGACGAGACGGCTGACGGCGAGAACCAAGAAGTCAAAAAGCCCAAGCTCGAGAAACCCCAGAGGTCCAACAGAAATGCCTACGGGCAGGTCGAAGAGCCCTTCAAGTACTTGGACCCAAAGCACGAGGTCATCCAGCACATCAAGGGCTTCTACCACATCTCTTCCCGATTCCCCGAAGATCGCTACATGGTCCGCAACGCCACCGGCGAGCCGGCCAAGGCCATCTACTACACGTCTGCCCTCGCCCGCGACATTCTCACCGAGAACGAGGGCCGCGGCATCAAGGTCATCCACGGCGGTGTGAAGATGTTCATGAAGCAGGACGCCCCCTCTGCCGAGGTCTGCCGCTGGCGCATCCAGTCCGAGGGTATGCCTATCCTCCAGGGCTACGTTGGCGAGCAGCGCGTCGTCCGTCTCACAAAGAAGGAGACGCTCCGCAGGCTCCTCATCGAGATGTTCCCGCGCATCGCGGACGGCGAGTGGGAACAGATGGGCGAGATTGGCGAGCGCGTGAGGGATATCGGCATGGGCTGCTGCGTACTCCGCGTCGAGCCCGACGGCTCCGACGACGCCTTCACGGAGCGCATCGCACTGCCGCTGTGGAAGAGCATCCACTCCCTCAACCTGATGCTTCCCAAGGAAGACCGCACGGCCATGTTGCTCCGCATCTTCAACGACAACACCCCGTTGATCAACAATAGCTTGCAGAAGCAGAGGCAGATTGACGAGGCCGCCAAGGCCTTGGCGGCCGGGGAAGCCGCTGGGGAAGCCGCCGGGGAAGCCGCCGCAGCACAGGACTTCGCCGACATTGAGGATGCCCCCACGCCCGAAGAGATGAACGTGGATACCACAGCTGCCGCCGATCCGACAAACTAGAGCTCTATCTTCGAATTGGAAGAGCTGATGATGCTCATCTCGACGAGGACGAGTGGAAGATAGACCCGTGAAAACAAGGAGCGGGAGCACGATCGTAGCTCTGATGAGATGTGGTGCAGTTGAGCAGGGCCGCTGAAAATGGTGCAGATCGGAAAAAGTCGTTCGAAGGAGTGATTAAAAATGTATGAGTACATGAAGATCCCTGTAGACGGATCATCTACGAATAGAGAGCTTTACGAACAGCCACCGTTCTCGATTCCTCGCACCGCATCGATTGATCGACGTCTTTCGCCAGCGCTATTCACTGTTTCGTGTCCAGATGGCAGTCCGCCAGGCTTCTCTGCGGGAGTATTCACACGAGGTCACCGAAAAACAGCAGTGTCAGACACCGGCTCCCTCCAGCATTTGAAACGTGAGGTGGACGGGATATTCTTTGGCGCATTCGTAGCTCGTCAATTGCGTCCCCAAGCATCACGTGAGGACTGTATTCACGCTGTCCGGCAACGACGGAAAAGCCTCTGTTAGCGCCGTTGATGAGCTTCACGATGCCTGGATTTGTGTTTCGCATGCCTTGTAAAGCGGGGCCTCGTCGGTGGGCATTACATACTGTGAGAATAGCTACAGCACCTATTCTGCCGTGTGGCCGTTCTGGCTTATGTAAGGCACAACCGGCCTATTTATACGCATTCGAGCGTTCTATTCTAGGTTGAATAGATTATACCTTTCAATAACCTATATTCAGACTGTATACTATGCTATTTATTCATCACAGTTATAAGCCCAGTTTTGTTTAATTATCCCCTGAACTCCTATTGATTATTTTAGTATAAAGAAATAAATATTTTTTCAGATCTATTATAACTATTCTAATATAGTATTTTCGACTGCTAATACCTTTAACACCAAGATTAAGCTATCTAACAGTACTAATTTTAACTAGTAGTATATTACTCTTTAATTTTATATAACTAGCTGAGATATTTAGAAGTATCTTAATCTAGATATTATACTAACTATCGATATTATAAAACTACTTAATCTACTAAGTTTCAATATTTAGCTGGCTGCAGAAAATACTACTTAAGAAACTAAAAACTTAAACCTATATATAGTTAAGACTATAGGTATTTTTAACTACTACTCTGCAGATTTTAAGCTTTAAGCAGTTTATAAATCTAACTATAAGGATATTAAGAAATACTATAATATAATTTAGATATAAGTAGATATAACTATTAATAATAGTCTTCTTACGCTAGCTTAAATAAAGTTTCTTAATAATAATAATATATCTCTTTAAGTATTCCTTAAAGTTTTGAAATGTTAATATACTCAGAATAAGTTAGTTATATAATAGAGAGTCTGAATGGAATATAAGAGAATCCTAAAAAAAGCTAATTTAAATATCTCCACTTTAGCTTAATATAATAAGTAGTATATAATTTGCCTTTAAGTAGTTATATTTAATATCTCTAAAATTAAGAGTATACTTATAGTTAAAGAGTAACTTTAAGTATTCAGCTACTATATTATATCCAGCTGGGCTTCTAGATATTACCAGAAGGTGATTGAGAATAAGATTCTTAATCTGCTAATTATTAGTTTAGCTTAATATAGAGAGATTTTTGCCTCTCTGATGTATATTAACGAAAGTTTAGCTAAAAGTTAAGCTAAAATACTGCTTATATTAGCCACTCTTATAGGAAGATTAGATAATATAACTTAATTGAAATTAAAGTGTCTATACGACTGGAGATAGTATCTATATCCACCTGAAGATTATAGATATATTAAATATACTATTACTAATACTTATAGTTAATTTCTTAATATTTATATATTACTTACCGGTTAAAATATAGTAATTAACAGAATTAATAACCCTAAACTATATAGACTCCACTAGAAGCTAGTTAAAAAGGGATAATTTAATAATAAAGGTTATATAACTAAAGTTAAAAAGTTATTCTTAGAAAATTTTAAAGCTAAAGTAACTTCCTCAGGCAGTAAATCTAGTGGAAGTAGTTAGTATCCCTCGAACTTAATATATATTAATATTAATTCCTCTCTTTTCGAATAGTTAAATACTAATATACCTCTAGGTGTTTTTTCCACTACTTAAGAACCTCACCTACTTTCAGTAAGTATAATCTTTAATAGTTATAGAGTAGTTTATATTACTAATTTTATAATACTATTTAAAGAGGGATCTTTTAAGTTAAGTCAGGAGATAGATATAGTTTAGTATAGCTTAGCTGACTTTCTAATTATTAGATAAGGTAAGTATGTAATTTAGAATATTCTTGATAGTCTAAAGGGGAAGAATATACTTAATTTAATATTAGATAATATTACCTATATTGAAGATTTTTATATTAATATTATTTTGGAAGCTTTACTCCTTAAAAAAACTAAAATCTAGTATATAAGATTTAACTATATATTTAGATATAGACTACTTAACTGCTTTATTACGATAAGATAGCTACTTAGAAAGTATAATTTTATCTTTCTTAAATATAAACTATTTTCTAACTACTTAATAGTCTATTTAAGTGTTTCTAGTATAGTCTCAGAGTCACCTTATATTCTACTATTATAATTTTAACTCTCAGTATCTTTACTAAATAATAGGTCTGATAATATTCTAACTTAGTATCTTTACGTAAGCTACCTTAGCCTTAATATTCTTAAGTGTCTAGTACTTAATATTTAGAGGGTGAAGATTACAAACTTAAGGTAATTAGATTATTTATACTGTATAGAAGCTTATTCTCAATAAGTTATTTCTAGATAACCATCTAAATCACGTTCAGTTTACCTATTTTATAGAATCTCCTGGAACTTATTTGACTTTCCTAGGGTATATATAGACGATTTGTGGGCGCTTATTATTAAGGATAAGTTCTCAGGCTTACTCTTTATATTTACTTTTATAGATAAAACTTATAACTTAGTTTATTAAGTAATTATAATATTTAAAAAATAGATTAAATACTAGAGAGGTCTCTTAATTTATAAGATTTACTAGAATATTAAGTAAGCTATAATAGTAATTAATAGTAAAATAGATTATTAAACTTAGGTAAAAGAGTAAGATATCGATCTTAAGCTATCTCCCTTATATATAAAAGAATCAGTTAGAGTAAGTAAGTATATAGGAAAAAAACTAATAACCTGAAGTATTAAAATATAAGAAGCTGTAAGACTACTACTTAAACTGTAAGTAGAAGTAATTTAAACGGTAGTAATATTATATAATATATTTCTAAATACTTAAAATAACTAGAAGTTACTATATAAGGTTAAAGAAATTTAGTTTAGATAGTACTTTCATTAGTAGGTTCCGGAATATACTCTAAGTTTATATTAAGACTTATATCCCTATTAGGGATAGATCTATACCTACAGATATTAAGTATATCCACTTAAGAAATACTGTAAATAAGGTATTTTAAAAAAGTTATTTAAAGTTAAACTAAGAGGATATATTAAATACCTAGTAGGATATATTCTAAATACCTATAATCTCTATAAGATCTAGATCTCCTACCTTTATAAAGTTATTATCACTCAGAATATTAAATTTAATAAGAAAAAATTCTACTTAAAATATAACTTATATAAAACGTTTACTAAAGAAGTTATAAAACTCCTAGTTAAGCTGATTACTAAGGAGGAAGAAGATCTTATTCTTAAAGTACTTAGAGAGTTTAAATTAGAGAGAATATCTACTAAAGGATCCTCTCTTCCACTAGTAGTTCCTATAATATTAGAGGTAGTTTAAGATATTAGGTTAAGCTCTAGCTTAGTCTTAAAGACTGATAAGAGAAGTTTAATAATATCTAAACTAACCTCTAAACTAATAGGATCAGTATAGATACCTAAAAATTAGAATTTAGAAAGTATACTAATAGCTAGAGAACTAGATAGTATACTTAAAATATAGAATCTAGCTAGCTAAGAGGGTAAACTCACTTTAAACTAAGAGGATAGAGGTAATTATATTAGGATCCCAGTTCAGCTAACTTAGAGTAAACTAAAATATAGCTTTTTACCTCAGAATCCTAGGATTTTAACAGCCTAGAAGTTAGGCTAATAATATAGAAGTAGATAATAATAGTAATTTAAGCCTGAAATTAATATTAACAACTATATAATACTCTTAAAAAAACATAATAGTAATATCTTATATCTCACAGAGTATAAATAAGATAGTTTCATTAGTATTTATCTACCTAATTAGTAACAGGAGCTTAATAGTAATAATTTCAGCTTTTTAATAGTTTTCCTTATTATTTAAAATATAGCTCTAAAAAAGAAGGATCTAGCTATACAGATTTAAATATATCTTAACTAATTAGTAATACCTCCTAAGATCTAGAAGGATATTACTAACTTACTAGAACCCCTCTGAATATCTTTTATTAAAATAGTAAAAGTTAAAATTATAAAGTTAAAAGAAAAAAGTATCTAGTGAGAAATAGATTACTAAGATATAAAATTAAAATCCCTATCTTTAAAGTAAATTTTTACCTATAAGATAGATACTAATAGTTTCCTAAAATAATATAAAATAAGAATTTATTTATATAGAGATATATAACTAGTTAATCCACTATAAACTATATATATAGTAATATTAACTACTTAAACTTTTCGAGTGGCTATAGTAATTATAGTATAATTTAACTTTAAAGTCTTTCAGTTTAACATTATTAATATATTTCTTAATACTATAAGAAATCTAAATAGCCTTCTAATAATAGTTAAACTACTTAATAGATTTAAAGTGGCAGGGAGGTATATAGAGTTTGAATAAGTTTTTTACAGGCTTTAAGATATATCCCTCCTGTGGTATAAAATTTTCTACGCTACGCTAAAGTCTCTAAGTCTTATCCCTTACCTAGAGAAGTTTTATCTATTTAAAAACTAGAGTTCGACTGTTTATATCCTCTTCTATATAAATAACATTCTTCTCTTATACTACAAGGTAGCTGAAAAGGAAGTATTTAATATTATTACTAATATAAAGCAAGCGTACAAACTAAAGAAACAGAGTCTAGTAGAGTATTTTCTGGAAGTTTAGGTAGTTAGAGATTATAAGTGTTAGAAGATTTACTTAGTTTATAATATATATATTACTAAAATCGCTAAATATTTCAATCTTAAATATAAATTAATACTAATAATACTACTTCTAATAGTATCTTTTATTGTAAATCTGGTTTAAGTAACACTAAAAGAAATTTATATATATTAGACTAAGGTTAGTTTAATTCTCTATATATTAATTATAGTATAACTAGATATCTTATATACCTGCTCTCTCCTATTAAGATACCTTACAAACTCTTCTTAAGTATACTAAGATACTATAGACTATATAATTTAGTATCTCTATAGGATGAGATTCTTAGTACTTTAGTTTAGAAGCTTAGAGGGTATAGATAAGATATTTTAGATACTCTTAATCACTAGAGATACTTCTTTTATAGATAATAAAGATACTTAAAAATTAAATTATAACTATATTATTACTCTATTTAGAGGACTAATCTAATAGAAGGCTACTTAATAAAATATTATTATAATATTAACTACTGAGGTAGAACTTTTTAGTCTTAAATATACTTTAAAAGAAGCTATAGTTCTGAAGAGACTATTTTAAGATATAGAGTTAAACTTTAGAGATATTTAGAGAGTCTATTATAATAACTATTAAACTATTAGACTGGTAGTCTTAGATAGTAAGCGTCTGTCTATTAGGTTTTAATATATAGATATTTAATAAATATAGTTATACTAAGAATATTTAAAAGGGAGTTTTAAGGTTATCTATATATTTATAGATATAATATTAGTAGATAGACTTATGAAAAACTTAACTTAAGTGAAATTTGAATAATAAAGAGTATTTCTTAATTTAATAGATTTTTAATTAATATTATTGGGACCACTTAAGTTAGGTTACTTAGTCCCCTAAAAGCTAGAACTTAAATAATAATAAATGAAATTCTAATTTTTAGAGGAAGGTTTTAGTAGTATTAATATAGAATGTAAGTAAATAGTGGAATTTATCTACTTTCTCGTGGGGAATAAAGGTTTCTAGTTGAGTTTGTATCTAACTTAAGAGAGACTGTTTGAACTTATTACTTTAGGATAAAGCTTAAGCTGCAGTAACTAGTGTGTGGAAATTAGGCTAAAGAGGGGGATATTTAATAAAGCTAAAAGTTGAATTACTAAGATAACCTCTAAAATTACTAGTAACTAGCTGAGAGATAGAGTTCCAGCTAAAAGGTAACTTAGTTATATTTATAGTTAGACTAGAGATCTGGTTAACTGTAGATAGTTAAATAGGTAGTAAGGATAATAATATTTTAGTAATAATATTCTTTAGAGTGATTAGTATCTAAATAATAGAATTAAGAATATTTCTATTTTTAATAAAAATTAATTTAAATTTTTTCTGTTAGTTTAAATATAATTTAAGTTGGATTGTAATTTTTATGTTACTAACTTATTTACTTTTCATCTGTGAGAGTTAGTTTTAGGTTAGTAATTTATAATAAGTTACTTATAGAATTATTATTAGATATTTTAATAGTTTTAATATAGTATTTAAATATATTATAAGTTTTTTAGAATATAGAGATATAGACTTTTTAGGAATTATTTATATATTAGAAATAATATTTAGTAGGTATATTATTACTCCTAATTTTGATTGAGTAGAGATAGAGATTATAGTTAAGAATAAAATTTGAAATATAAATAATATAGAGAATAATTTAGAGAAGCTAAGCCTCTCTAATTATCTTATTTTTAACTAAATGACTTTTATGTTTCTCTAAAGTCTTAATTTTTAACTTATCCCTCTTAATAAGTATAGATTTCTTAGAATTAGTAGATTTATTAGGGTTAGCTAATTGATACTGTATATTCTCAAGTTAGTATTTCAGATTCTTAATCTTAGAAGATACTTCTTAATTCTTAATTTAAGTGGACTTTCTTATAGATATTAATATATTTTTATAATATTTCTTTAGGTATTTAATAATTTCTTTAACTTTATCCTCTTTCTCTTTTTTAGGTTATTTAACTTTATTATTATCCTCTTTAATAAGTTTAAACTCCTTATTCTTATCCTTAACTGATAGATCACCCGCAAGGTTATTTTTTTTATTATTAGTAGGAGGGATAATAATCTGTATTTTCTTAGGATAACTATAATGATACTTAATAATAGTAGGAGTAGCTAACTTCTTGATAGAGGTAGCTAACTTCTGAATAATAATATTCTTAATATTACTAAATTTAGATATATTAGGTGATTTAGATATAGAAAGATTAGGTGAAGATTTTTAGAGATTAGGAAACTTAGTAAAATATATTTTAATAAAAGTTTTCAGTTAGAGAATCTTAATTTTAGACTACTACTTAATAGTAAAATATATTTTAAAGGGATATAAATACTCTATATTACTAACTTATTTTTAAATTATATAAATAGACTAAATCTTAATGAAATTTGTAAGTTTAATAATAGAATTTACTATTATATTTGTGAGAAATAAAAAGTTAGTATTAGTAAAATAAATAAATAAACTAAGTAGTTACTAGATATAGTATACTTCCTCAAGAGAATAAAGAATTAGTTCTTAAGTTCTAGATATGTTATTAGGAGTGAGGGAATAATAAAAATAATAAAAAATACCTATTATAAGGTTGAGTTCTGTTTGTTAAAAAGATGTAAGGTTAGTATTAGAGAGCATCTCTTTTAATAAAGGAATTTACCAGGCAAGAATAGGAATAAACTAATTAAAAACTATAGTATTTAGAATAAGATATAATAAAATTATATTATTAACTTTAGTAATAATATTATAAGTTACTTCAGTTTAAATTAAGTATTAATAATAATTAAAATAATTTATATAAAATAATATATAAAATCTATAGTAGTAATACTTATAGCTAATAAATATAATAATAGTTAAGATTATTAGTTAAGAAAATAAGAAGGTTTAGTGAGTGTAAATAAAGCTGAAGTTTACAATATTTATATAATTAAGATTATATAATCTTAGAAGAAACTAATAAGTTACTCCTACTGAATATTAATAATAACTATATTAAAGATAAATATTATAATAAGTTAGTTAAAAAAACATTATTTCTTTTGTTTCAATATTTAAAGAATAACTTTCAATATCTATTTACAGTATTTTATTTATTATAAATATGCTATTTAGAGCTTAAAGTATAAGATTTCGTCTAGCGGTTATTCCACTGGGGGGGTGTGTAAGAATAGCTACAGCACCTATTCTGCCGTGTGGCCGTTCTGGCTTATATAAGGCACAACTGGCCTATTTATATGCATTCGAGCGTTCCATTCTAGGTTGAATAGATTATACCTTTCAACAACCTACATTCAGACCGTATACTGTGCCATTTGTTCATCACACATACAATAGAGCACACGCGTTGGCTCACGTATCCACCGGCCGCATTCCTGGCGCGGTTCATGGTGGATTCGTCGTGCGTGGGCGCGGTACTCGAACAGATCTGCTCGTCGTCCAACATCCCTGCTTTTCGCGTATTCACCTGCATCAACATGAAAAGTCAACAAATGTTATTGTAACGAAACACGAATTCGTAACAAGCAGTATGCAGCAACACCGGTGAAGTCGCCGAAATCTGGAGATCTTCAAATGGTGTTGGAGAACCCTTTCGGTTCTCCATGACGCACTTATAGGCGGTGGGCAAATCCATCCAAACCACTTCACTTCATGTAGTCCGAACTAGGTGGAGCACGAACCAAGCAAGGTACGGGGTTTCGACGACTGGCGATGATCAAATACTTCAAGGCCAGATCTGGAGGACGGGAGGTTGAAATTTTCAAAGTAGACGCTACCACGCCGTGATAGACAATTACAGCATCTCAAGTGCAAGTTTGGTGCGTAAATCATGCTTTTGATGAGAATGAAGCTAGCAAATGCTTTCAGAACTTGTTTTAAACCATGATGAACCGTCATGCAGAACCCTTGACAGCAACCTCATCAACCTTCACCCTGTCATGCCCCGTCTTCTCCGCGTTCAAACCCTTGAAATCTCCAACGCTCTCGTTTCCAGCAGCGTACACAGCACTCTTCTGGTCCAAGTTCTTACCGCCAGACAAGCCATACTCTGGCCCAGAGGACGCAGATGAGGCGCGGCCCGATGACTCCACCGGTGACGACTCGGTCTCAGAAACGGTATCGTCGCTGACGACATTCTTCTCCATACCGCCGTTGTCCATGGTGTGCTCCACGTCCTCGCAGCACCCGTTGAGCGTATAGCCCGTATCGCTCGCGTCCACAAACGCCTCGAGACCAGCGCCTTGGCGGGGAAACTCCTTCATCAGATCCTTGTGCACGCGTAGCGCGGCGCAAAGGTCCTCGTACGAGACATCGTTAAGGAACTCACACTGGCCCAGGGGCGAAGGGACGGCGGCGCGGAGCTTGCCGTCGCGGGTCTTGAGGATGGCGGCGGTGCCCTTGTCGAGGATGGCCTCGTCGAATTGCGGGTGGTCCATGGAGAGGCCAGCGCGCGAGAAAAGGTTGAGCAGGCGGCGGTGCTCGGTGGAGGAGAGCTTGCCGAGGATGTGGGCGAGGGTAGCGGAATAGGCCATGTCAATGGAGATGGCGTGGCCGTGGCGGAGGGGGACAGTAGGGACGAGTTCGTGGAGGGGAGACCAGCTGTGTATGTTAGACTGGATTTCGTTGCAGCAGAAAGGTGTCAACTTACGTGTGGCCATAGGCAATGACACGGTCCAACATGATCTCATGCAGGTTCGGTGTCTCCAACTTCAACATCTCGTGGATTCCATTACGGTTGATTTTGTCCGCGGCATCATGGACTTCCTGGCTTGCTCCGTCGCAGCGGCCGAAACCAGTGCCGATAAGCTCTTCGCAGAAGCGGTCGAGCAGGTCGAACGTCTCGAGGTGGGCGCAGGTGGAGATCTTGATGAGCTCGGCGAAGCCGTTACGGATCTGGGCCGTGGGCAGGGTGCGCAGGAACGAGAAGTCGAGGAATGTGTGAGAAGGGGCATGGTAAGCACCCAGGCGGTTCTTGTAGTTGCCATAATTGACGGCAACCTTGATCGAGACGGAGGCGTCAATGAGGCCGATGACAGTGGTGGGGATGCGGATGTAAGGCGTGTTGCGGCGGTAGCTGGCGCAGGCGAAGCTGATACGTCTGTTAGTCTTGGCCCGATAGGAGGACAGGGTATGATTTACCCAGCAACGTCGGTGACGAGACCACCTCCAACAACAAGTACGGGTTCCTGATTCAGATCAGTCAATTGAACTTATGAGAGACGGCAGTAACATACCTTGCGGAAGACACCAAACTCGGTCATTGAGTCGACGATACTCAGCAGCGTCTCCATGGACTTGGCCTTCTCGCCAATCATGGTCTTGTGGATCTTGAGCTCAATGTCGTAGTGGTCAAAGTACTCCTGCATCTCCTTGCCGTAGAGGTTGAAGATATTGAGGTCCATGACGGCCAGGCAGCGCTTCCAGCGGGAGTAGCAGTCGGCCAGCTGGCGGTTCTCCTTGTGGAAGACGCCATCGAGGAATTCAAAGTCGTACTCGATCTTCTCGTAGCCACAGACGGAGAAGCCCTTCTTGGTGGGCTCGACCGTTGCCTTCATATCGGAGGCCATCTTGATGGTGTTGAAGGGATGGGCGACTAACACGAAAACGTGAGAAGCCAAGGGAAGGGTATCTTGGAAATGAGAAAGAGTGAGGGCTAACTACGGTTGAATGATGTGTGAGTGAGGAATATAAGTTTTGAAAGAAGCTTCCAAGGTGGCCTTTTCAATGAATTGTCACCTCACAGGTCCAGCCACTCGCAGCAAAGGTACATGATAATATCTCGCATTACAGCGGATGCAAGTCATCACGAGTAGACGACATCATGACTCCTGCCGCCAACGCTCATCTCGTTCCACCCGGGCATGCCCGACTGGATCCATCCAGAGCATGATGGCCTTGTACAATGCCCATCAGGACTGGAAACGATCGTTTCCAGGGGCCCAAGACCTTGCGGCTTGTCCCGAACCATGGCTGGCTGACTGTTTCTGTCCCTGGCTGCAGCTAGTAAACTAGCAAAACGCGGGACTTGTCATGTTGCTGGATGCTGGAGGGGGGCAAAAACGGCGACTGGTAGACTCGACATGTCGTTTCCGTCAGTCTTTGGTCACATAATTGGGTCGTGGGTACGGAGTAAAGGGGCGCGGGGGCACAAGTGGTTCATCGTACGTTGTGTCTCGACCCCAAAACAAGGAAGAATGGGCCTTGTCGTCTGGGCACACGGCAGACCGAGGAGCAGGTACCTGGCGAGGGTCATGATGTCCATGATTCCATCGCGCAGGTACTCCGCAGCAGACCGCATGCCTGACCGACGTGACTTCGGCCGAAGACGTCGATGCTCGCGGCGCCGTTCTGGCGCTAGTTCCGCATGCCACGGAAGGTTAGACGGGCAGTAGCCAAAGCGGAGCGACGAGCGTCGTTATGGCGTGCTTGACTCGGGGCCGTTGCCCGTCCGAATCACAGGCGAAACTTGGCAATGGGCAATGGGAAAGTGGAAGAAATACCATGTTTCACAGGCCAAAAGACGATTCCATCATCGATGTGGTGAAGCGCTGGCGCTAGGGCTCTTTCGAGAAAGACGCCATGAATGAGAAACGCGCCAGCGACAAGGCACCCCGCGCGAGCATGGATGGATGCGAATTGTGAGATCTGTATACCACACGTGGGGCAGAGATCGCGGCAGAGAAGAGAGACATGGCCAGACCAGGGGGAGAGGATGATCCGGAGAGCCGCATTTGGGCAGATGACGGAAGGTCGTCCGTGTCCTGCCGTTGGCGTAGAGGCTGGAGCTCTCCCATGCTCCTCCGTACGGCGGGGCAGGTCGTATATCTCAGATGCGAAATCTTTGGTTCATCGATCATTTGAATCTAATCTTGCTTCTGTGGGTATACCGGGCCATGCTGGGCATGCCAACTTCGTTCCCAGGCTGGCGTTGCATTGGGCTGGGTTGGATTGGGATGAATGCAATGTCGTCTCGATCGGCGGCGTTTGGGTTGCCAGGACCCATGTCGGGGGACGACGCGCCTTGCCCACTCTAAGCTTATTGCTGAGCCATTTTCTTGTGTTTTGATGGGTAATTCTGGAAATGGCTGTGATTTTAGCGTCGGAAGCTCGTCGAGGTCGGTGAAGTGTATGCGGCGGTGAAAGTCAATTACATCGAGGACGCGCCTCGATGAGGTGTTGTGCGTGTCATGGACTTTAATTCCATACCCTTCGTTGGAGAGAGAGAAGCTCCACTGGGCCCACCGGGGAGAGTTCCCCGCTTCCGATCGCGAAAGCACCTGACAATGTACCCTGGTACTGCCTATTCTACCCCGCCATTACCAAAGTACCCACCCCCCTGCTGGGTACTGCATCAATCAATATGTATGTGACTGCCAACTTCACAGTACCTTATCCCATGGCAGGATTGCATTTTCCGAGTGACGGCAACATATCAATTCAAAGACAAACCGCGGTACCTACCTTGTCCTTCACCAGCACCCGTTTGCTTCTGTCCTAATCATGTACCTGGCCCAAATACTCTGTATATCAACCAGCCAGTCGCTGCTTGTGTCCCAGCTGAATGCAGTCACATGTACTTCCACGCTCACTGGCAATACCTTTTCAGAAAGACCGGGAGTTATGCCTCGCTAGGTACGGACTTGACGAACAGCTCCACCTCTAAATCTGGGAACAACCCATAACACTGCTCAGTAACACCTACGAAATGTTGGGGTAACGTCGCCGAGGGCTGCGCTTCCGGTCATGTTTAGTAGCTCCTCGCGATGAGTGGGAAGCGTCTCGCCAATTCGTGATGACAGTTCTCAAATGTATCCGTTTCCCATTGTGAACATGTCTTTCGTCTCTGTTTGCCTTTTCCTGTTCCTCTCCTTGCCATCATTCGGTACCTGAAGCCGTCCTTCATTGTGCCAACTCACTCTGCGAAGCTATTCGTACATATCCCTGAAACCAAAAGAAAAGAGACGAGACACCACCAAGATGCCTCACTTTGACGAGTCCAAGGCCTACGCCGAGCAGGAAGAGGTCTTCTTCGACGACGGCCGCGAGATTGAACTGCTGCACTTCGTCTACGGCCAGCCCGACCTCGACTCCATCCGCGGCTCGCCCGAGCGCGTCCTCGCCGCCATTGACGACTTTGGCCGCACCAAAAAGTATCTCATGAACGTCGGCGAGGACAAGGGCAAGATCGTCACCGACCTCATTGCTGAAGTGAAACCTGAAATCATGGTATGTATGCATTTCACATTATATTCTCACACACTATTTCATCTCATACTCACAACTACCGATGCAATTGACTCCCGCAATCCCATCTTTTCCGCCCCTCCAATCCCAAACCCAACCCAAACCTCATCCCATCTCCATCTCACCCGCGTCTAACAAAACTCCCAGGTCGAACTCGGCGGATACGTAGGCTACTCCTGCATCCTCTTCGGCGCCGCCCTCCGCCAGGCAGGCGGCAAGCGCTACCTCTCCCTCGAGCGCAACCCCGAGTTCGCCGCCGTCATCGCCTCCCTCGTCGACCTCGCCGGCCTCTCCGACACGGTCAAAGTCGTCGTCGGCCCCAGCGACGCCTCCATCCGCCGCCTGCACTCCTCCGGCGCCCTCCCGCACATCGACCTCATGTTCCTCGACCACTACAAACCGGCCTACACCGCCGACCTCAAACTCTGCGAGCAGCTCCGCCTCGTCCGCCCCGGTTCCGTTCTGGCCGCCGATAACGTGATCAAGCCGGGGAACCCGCCCTATCTCGAGTACGTCCGCAGTTCCGTTGCCGAGAAGCGCGCGGCGGCAGCTGGGGAGATCAAGGCGCAGAAGAACGGGAACGGGGGTGAGTTTGACGACAAGACCGCGAAGCAGTACCTTGAGCGCGAGGGCGAGGAGAGGTTAGAGCTGTCGAGGGTGGGGAACCCGCGTTTGGTGTATGAGAGCAAGTTGGTTGAGAGTTATGAACCGACTGGCGTGCCTGTAAGTACTTTCTTTCCACTTGGTAACGAGTGTCATCTAATTATTTGCAGGACGGTGTCGAGATTACGAGGTGCGTCGGCGAAGAGGAATAGACAGTACAGAATCACATCTCATGACCGACTTTCACAAACAAAACCAATTACCCAACAATCACACAAACACGAACCATATGAATGTGTACGATTTCATAGCGTGATGTGACGCAACAACCTCGATTGTTTATTGGACAATGTCACAGTTGTGCAGTCAGCCGCCATTCTAGCCTAGCGCTTCTTGCCACCCCTTTGCTTCCGGAGATGTACTCCTCTAGCACGCCAATGTCGTGAAACCCCAGAAGGAAAACGTCCCTCACAAATGCACCCAAACTCCGACAACGCCAAACTTGCAGCCAGTCAACACAATCTTCGGTTCCCGTACTGCTGCACACACACACCATCTCTAGATGCCCAACCATGTCTTGGCCCGTTCATATGTATAAAAGCTCACCGCCGCTAGGGGCACCACCTTGACGTAACCAATGGTCAGGCCCACGAAGAAACCAGGCACGCCCCTCTCGCGGAAAATCATGGCCGCCGTCTCGTTAATACGCAGCCGGTGGCCGTCTCCCACCGCGCCGCCGACCTGCATGCGTCTGCGGATAACTTCGAGCGGGTAAGAGGCCGTCTGCGAAACGAGTCCGGCCACACCGCCGGCGAACAGCTCGGCCCAGTACCGTAGCGGCGCGGGCTTTCCTGCTGGCGCGTCCTTCGGCCGGGGCAGCGTCGTCCACTCCGCGACGCTAGGGTGGCGCAGCAGGTCGCCCGCCGTGTCGTGCGTGAGGAAAGACATGCCCGCGTACGGAAGCATGCCCAGTAGCGTCGGCGTGAAACCCCTATAGAAATTGACCAGACCCGAGCGCGGTGCGATGGCGGCGATGGCGGGTGCCACCTCCGTTGCCGAAGTTCCGGCCGTTTTCGCCGCCTGCGCGGTCCGTACAAAACTCTCGTTGTATATCCTCCTACAAATGGCGGACAACGAGGAGCCGCCGTGCTTCGTCTCAAAGGCCAGGCGCACGCGAATGACCTCGAGGGGGTACGTGAAAAAAACCGACGTGACGCCGGCCATGGACCCGCTGATTAGGCGGCGCCAGGGGGTCTCTTGGTCTTTTCGGCGAATGACGACGGACCGGATCTGCTCGTAGGCGAGGAACTTGATACCGGCGTATGGGAAAATGCGCAGCAGGGTGGCCGAATGTCCTCTGAATAAGCCCGTCATGCCCTCGTGGGATTTGATGTCCTTCATGGCCGTCACCACGCCGAACCAGGAGCCTGTGTATTTGGCGAATTGTGGGTTGCTCGCTTGGAAGAGAATCTTGACGCGGTCGAGGGGTGCGACTACCGTCTTCGCCTGTGATTGTCAAAGTCAGCGATATCCTCTTTTATGTTCTCGGAGCTCTTACGGCACATCCTGCGAGACCTCCCGCGACGCCGGACCGCCATATGTAGTCCAGCATCCGGGTCTGCTTCCTTATTTCTACCGTCTCGTCATGGTCGGTCGGACAGACGGGAGTTGACCTCGTCTCTGGCTTTGATCGTTGCTTGTTTTTTGCTATCTCCGACATGGGAGCATGTCCCACCAGCGCTGACGGCATTCCCTGGTCAGCGCGACCCGCGACACTCATTCGATCCGTATCGAGCGTGCGTGCGCAGCGTTGGTCGGAGTCTTCGGTGGGGGTAACTGGTATGGTACAAGTCGCTGCAAGTTCAAACGAAGAACAAAAGAGAAGAGGGAGAGGGAAAGGGAGAGCACGCGAGTGTAGGGATCGTGGGGCGGAGGTGATCGCGGAGAAGTAATGTACAGCAAGAAACGGGAAGGAAAAGGGTTCTGGGGCCGAGATGCGACGGGGCGAACGTCATAAGGGAACCTATGGAAGCCGTAAGGGCAAAGATTTTGAAAAAGGCTCCCTCTCATTGCACTGTCTCGTGGTGCACGGGCCGGAGGTAAGGTCCTGAGGTGCGGTAAACGGGGGGGATTCGGGGGATTGACCGCTGAAGGCTAGTACCTCCTCACCGTGCATTGAACAGGGGTCAAGGCCACAAGCCGAGGATTGCCGAGATAATGCTGCATAGGATTCCAGCAGACTCGGCACATCCACGGAAGTCTGTGAAGAGGAGAGTCGGGTGTCAACCATTGATTGTTCTATTCATCATAGCAAAAGGAGCTGCAGCTTTTGATCTACGAGAAACCCTACCATGTTTATTTTACTTTAAAGACTTTCCTTACTACAGCCACAGCACCTTCATCGTCCTGACCGCAGTATCAAAGCACCTTCCTCGGGGAGTATTATTCTAGCTAGGTAGGTAAGCAATGCTTGTATCTCTTAACGTGTGTCAGAAGTATGCATTTATATACACAGGAAAGAGTACTCTGGTTATGACTGTAGCTCTAGAAAAAAGACTTTCGACACTCCTTCTTGCAGACTGCTGTACATCTGATATCTATACTGCAAGCTGCGATACTTGAGGGATTCTCTGCTTTACTCACTGGACTCTCTTCCAATTCTCACTCTAGAGCTCTCCGTCTTACTACACAGGTATCACGCTTACAGACCTTCATTTTAAGTTACGCCACCACCAAGCCAACCGGGCTGGCTGCTTTGACTCTGCCGAGTGGAGGATGTGCTCGACGATGCGACCGTACAGCAAAACCGGGTTGAAAATAACTCTCGCATGATGGAAGAGATGTTCTTTGGATTCTCAAGCGAAGATAACGACAATGCTGTTGGCGATATTTTTAACAACCTCACAGTCGAAACGGTGAAGCCCAGTGTCGTCCGTCTTGCTCCATTCTCCGCTTATACTGCCGAGGATGTCATGCACATTTGGTCGTCCAAAGACAACATTTAGAATATTTTTAAGCCGCCGCAGGGATATTTGTGTGGCGCCGATCCGATGACAGTCTTAAGGCTGACATATTATGTGCGGCAGCAGTCACCGAAGATGCGTATACCCTCGCGAGGAAGAAAAAGAGTGGCAGTAGATGGACCAAAGAGTACCTTCCAGCCTTGCGGGTGCAGTTTTCTCATGACGAACCCGTCATCGCAGCACCGAGGCAACAATGGGGCGACAACATGGTGCCATGGGTTACGAGATCCAACTTGGATTCGGTAGTCAGCCCAGTCCATCTCTGTGGAAGACACAACCGTTGAGCTATGTATAGTTGCTGGCTTCGTTTGCCACTTTCTTTGGTAAATCCCCGGCGACTACCTTGACCAATTCAGAAATATCGTTTCGGATCAGCCGGGCCCGCGGGGGAGGCCCTCGATGTACTGAAGCTATTCAGATGTTGTAGTGTGTAGATTACCTCTACTGGCTTTATATAGCTAGATTTATATTTTTCAATAACAGTTTACAAAAAAAGTATCTTGAACGATGGTAGATTTCCCGCCTTGTGGCTGTGACTGTTGATTTGACTGACAAATCCTGTTTAGCGGTTAAATACTCCGTATACAAGTAAGCAAACCGTACTCCGTACAGTCCGAACAATCGCTACCCACATCCTAGTCAAGCCCCGGGTTCGGATACGTGCACTTGGACAGGACCGGGCCCTATTGCCCTCCGCGAGCAATCCCCGTCAAAGCCACGAGGCACTGACGATAGCGTTAGCCCATGGCTTATTTCTGCTTCACGACGTGCTTATATGCACGCACTCGATAAACAACATGAACAACAGGATGCTGTCAAGGCAATCTCATTCGTCGTCACAATGCATCTTGTTCCAAGACGAAAACCGCTCCGTCACTCTCATCGACATCCCCACATCCATTGAAGAGAGTCAATTTTTGCCGGGCGCAAGTGCCGAGACAGGCGGAGGTAGTGGTGGAGGAGGGCGCCGGCTCCTCTCGGTCGACCCCATCGCCGAACCCTTTCCGCTACCGGAACCTCGGAACCCCCACGTCAACCCGACCACGCCCGCCAGCCAGGTCGCGGACCTCATGATCGAGGCCACGGTGGACAGTGCTCTCGATACGCTACACGACAATTATACCGCGCCGTTTTGTCTTCCGCGGATCACCGGCGCCAGTAACATTACAAATGACAGCAACATCAGTCACGACGACTGTCCTCAACGCGATGATTCCCCAGAAGAGGCGCAGATTTGTGCACCAGAAACTCACTTCATACCAAGTGGATCCAGGTATCTAAGCGGTCTCATCGACGACACCAGAACCACATTCATCTCAACCGCACCACACTTTGACCTCGTAGTTCTAGACCCTCCGTGGCCGAACAAATCCGTCAAGAGGAAAACCAACAGCTACGCCACGGCCTACGGACTTAAAGAAACCAGATCTCTGCTCGAACAGATCCCCGTGGGCGGCCACCTCGCCGACGGCGGCCTCGTCGCCATCTGGGTGACCAACAAACCCGCCCTCGTAGATCTGCTCACTTCGCCGCGCGGCGTCCTCGCCGGCTGGGGGTTGGAGGTTGCGACGGAGTGGATCTGGCTGAAAATCACGTCCCGCGGCGAGCCCATATTCGACACGGCGTCCGCGTGGAGGAAGCCGTGGGAGCGGCTCATCATTGCCAAGAAACGCGGCGACGACCGCAAGGTACCGCAGCGGGTCGTCGCGGCGGTGCCGGACATCCACTCGCGCAAACCGAACCTGCGCTGCTTGTTCGAGGACCTCCTGCCGCGAGACTACCGCGGGCTGGAAATCTTTGCGCGGAACCTCACGGCTGGGTGGTGGGGATGGGGCGACGAGGTCCTCCGCTTCCAATCACCGCAACACTGGACCACCACAACGCAACAACACACTCCGAGTGCCGAAACCAGCGCATCCCTCAATAGTACCAATTGACATTGCGTTCAAAGCTCCATGCCGTCCTTTTGTGTGTCTGTATGCGCCTGTGTGTTGTACAACCATGCCATCCGCATGCCCACCCTTCACAGCCCATATCTCGTACACTCTATATTCCCCCCACTCACCTCACACTCACTCCTTGGCCATCTTCCGCATCAACCTCTTCTCTCTAGTCTTCTCCTTCTTCTTCTCTGCAACCAACACCGCCTCCGCCGCCTTCTCCGCCTTCACCGCCGCCAAGACCCCCTCCCACTTGCCGTCCAGCCCGCTCGTCGTCGGCTCCCACACCTTGTTCCCCTCCAGCAGCTTCTTGGCCTCCCTGCGCAGCATCGTACGGCGCTCGTCGTCGGGCTGCTTGCTCGGGTACGGCAGCTTGCCAAGCTGCTTCTGGAAGTCCTCCTTGCTCTGGTCCGCGCGCTGCTTCTCGCGCGCCTCGTAAATGTCGTTGTTCCAGCCCTTCTTGTCGGCCGGCGGCTCGGGGAACGCAAACGGCTGCAGCATCTGCGCCATCATGTACTTGCGCGCCTGCGGGCGGAAGTAGCCGCGCCCGTTCTCGCGCCGCCGGATGGGTTGCTGGTCGACCCAGACGCGCCACTTGTCCGTCTCGACGCCGTAGAGTTTCCAGAGGTAGTCGCGCAGGTCGAACTTGTTGAAGGTGATGGGCACCTCGAAGGTGGCCCAGTTGGGGGGGGTGCGGTCTTTGCGGACGAGGGTGATGACGGCGTTGGGCCTGGCGTGGTCGAGGTCAGCTTTTTTTTTTTTTTTTTGGGTCTAGGGGACGGGATTGGGAGTGGTGGCGACTTACAGATAGACTGCCTTTTCACCAAACTTGAAGCTTTTTTGGAACCCGGCGGGGACCGCCTCCTTCAGCGCTTTTGATGCCATAGCTGTTGGGTTGTGTGGTTTTCGCGCTGGACGGACTACGACAGCTCGGCTTCCAGGATCCAAAAAGTTGAGTGACCTGAGATTGACTTGCATTGTGATTGGACAAAGCGGCGGTACATAATTCCGATGGGCTGGGTGGGGCGATTGGAAGCCGTTCCCGAAAGCGGGGACCGGGAGTGCTCACATTATCCGGATCCGAAGGTTGGATGCATTGATGCCCCGCCCGGAGCCCGGACCGGATTACGCGAGGCGTGGTTCCGGACGTGGAGTACAAGTAATATCGGACAGCTTACACACATCAGGAAGCTCACGCAAGACACGTGCTCCCTCCGGTCATCACTCTCGATCACACTCACACAGCTGTTCGACACGACAAGTGCTTGTGGGTTGACCCATTGGAATCACGACGTCGTGAAGTGTCACGCGACCTCGCCAGTCAAGTTTCAAGTCCTGCTTCTGCCTGCGCGTCCAAAGTCTGCCCAAGTTTCCCAGTCCCCACGCGTACGACAGCACCCTCGGCCGAAACTGTCCGGGGTAACACCCAGACTTTTGAGACACGCCGAGTGGCAGAAACGTCGCCTATCCGACGTTTAACCACGAGACAGCAAACACGCTTCCCTGTGAGAGATCTCCCAAGGAGCTGCCTTGTCCGTCAAAGCTTGAACCCCGGATTTTGATCACCAGACGAGTCCAGTTAGGTAAGCGCACGCACAAGCCGAGCTAAATCCCCACAGGTTTATGAGGGGTAATGGCGGGATGAAGCACAAATCTTGGAATTGGCCGCTGAGCTCGCGGACGTAGCTGTGGGCTGGTTTCGAGTAACAATCATGACGGATACAGAGGATATCAGGTCAATTGATGAAAATAATTGAGTAGACTTCACTAAAAACACATAATTGCTCAAGCTATGGGCGTTCCACCCCGTACAAATCTGGAAGGCTTTTCCGTCCTTCTTACAGATCTTCATGAATCGTTCGATGAACTTTTACCATCCATCCGTCTGTTCATGGGTATCATGCCTCATTAAACATCGAGACCATCGACGACAACGCCCTTGGTCCAGTTCCAGTTGATGTAGCGAGCCGTCTCCTCGGCCGACTCGTCGGAAACGAGAGCGCTGACGAGATACAGAGCCGCATCCACGCCAGCGCTGACTCCAGATGCCGTGATGACCCGGAGACCGCCGAGGCGCATCGCGGCGCGGCGCGTAATGGACTCGCGGCGCCCGGAGCTCTTGAAGGACATGCTGCCCTTTCTGCGTCGTGTTAGTGACCCGTAGCTTCTCGAGTGCATGAAGTATGACGTACCTGGCGTTGGAGGGCCGGCGACCAGAGTCGGGGCCGCGGCGCACGTAGGGGTTTTCGTCCTCGTCACCGAGGTCGAAGCGGAGGTTGTTGACAACGTATCTGGCATCCTCAACGACGTCGGTTCGCTCGGTGAGGTTGGTGGTGGCAGCTTCGCTGCAGAGAATCTCGAACTTGGTGATGTAGTCCGAGTGGGTAGTGGCGGAGAGACCGGCGAGGACGCCAGCCTTGGCCAGGAAGAGGGAACCGGTGCAGACGGAGAGGAGGGTTCGCTCATGGGAGGGGTCCTTCTTCTGGAGCTCGGCAAAGGCGGCAATGAGGGGAAGGGGTTCGGCATTGGCCTTGATGATCTTATCACTGTCGCCGCCGACGATGACGAGAACGTCAAAGTCGCTGAGGCGCTCGTAGGCCTCCTTGAAGGAAACCTGGGTGCCGATGGTGACGCCCGAGTCAGAGGTTACTTTGGGCTCGGCGGCCGCGATGGTGCACTCGAAGGCTTTGGAGTCTGCGGGGTAGACAGGTCAGTTGTTTGTGTCACATATCACAGCTGGGAGGAAAGCTTCTCTGGCAGGGCAGGCTCACTTTTGTCGTTCTTGTCGTGGAGAGCTTGGGACAGAGCCTCCAATGGCCCGGCAAAGTCCATAAGGTCGAAGTTCGGCTGCAGGGCGAACAGAACCTCGACCGGCTCGTCCCCCACTGCAGAACCCTTGTTTGCCATCTTGTCGACTATTTTGATGTTTGTTTGAAATGTGAGGGGAAAGGGTGTTTGATGCTGCGCCGGTTGGTAGGTGGGCTGATTGAAACAATTGGGACTGCGACAAGTTCACCGAGGAGATTTCGCGAGGAATTGGTGATCGCTGGGGTAGTAGCTTGGTTGGAGAGTGATGTAGAAGTTGGGAAGGAGGAGGGGAAGAACAGTTGGGAGCTCTCTGGTTTAAAAGAGGGAGAGGGGAAGCATGGAAGCAATACCTACCCAAGGGTCGAGTCATCTGGACAAAGGAGGGGTTGCACCACCACCCGATCTTCGTCTCCTCCGTCCATCCTGTCCTGTCCTGTCTTTCTGGCCTGGTCTGTACAGTGCTGGTCCGTCTCGTCCAAGAAGCAAGGAGAGGTACATGATCTGCTTCCACTTTGGTGTAGATGCCGCGGTACCTCTGGCAGCTCATCCCCAAGCCACCCAAGGTGAGGTACCTGGCGGATTGGACGGACCTCACAGCACAGACTACGGTAGTGGATAGGTAGGTAGGCAGGCAAGTGAGGCAGGAGTACAAACCAAAGTACATCACCTTGCCTCTGAGGTAAGGTTGGTAGGTACCGAAAGACGGTAACGTACGGGTACGGTGAACGGCGCGGCAGATGGCGTTCAGCTCAGCTTTGCTCATGTCACTACTCATAGCAGACCTCTCCTTGGATCAGGTAGACGGAGATGCAAAACCATGCACCCGAGCCATCAGTGACTGATCAGGTGCGTTTCTGGACAAGGCCACAACCCACACCAGCTTCAAGTGGTCCAATGGCCCCACAGTCTCCCGTACGTTGTCTGGGGTCGGGTTGTAAGTGCATCGGCGGCCCACGGCGCATGGTACGCTAACTGCTCACAGTACGTATCGTTTGGATAGAGCATCGTATAGCGCACTTCGTCTAAGCAGCGCCGCGGATTGCGGGGTTTTAGCCCCGTGAGGTCACTGGTGGGGCTCGGTATATGTACATGCATGCCACCGGGCAGGCTACTGAGATACAAGTATTCCCTCGTCTCCGTGAGGCCGGACCTTCGGTAAGTGCCCTGTGCTGAGGTCAGTCGATACGCCGCCAGCTGGCGACCACCAGCTGGCCCCAAGCTTGCAGCTCTTCCCAGTCTCACAACAGCTCACCGCCAGCTGTCCATCACACCCATGATCCAATATTCTCTTCCACTCGCCAGCTCCCACAGCCATTCCCACGCATAACCACTGTCCACTGAGGGACCCTGGCAAGCTTGTACCTTGCATCAGCAGATTCCATTGCCTGACTGTTGCATGATCTCGTCTGCTACAGAGGACAGAGGCAGTCTCCGCCTTGCTTTTTGCTGCGCCCGGTAAATCATCGTGAGGCTCCATGAACAGTCACAGCTAGCAACATGGCGTCGTCCGCGTAAGTGGCCAGATCACCCCTCGTCATTTTCGCACATCGTGTTTGTCTCGTCTCTCCTGCGTCATGTGGTGCGCGATATTACATGCCGCAACATCCCAGCTCCGTCCACCCTGCGCTGCGATGCCTCCACCACCGACTAACCCAGCCTTGTGTGTCTAGGTCACGTAAGGACCTGTCCAAAGCCTTGACGGCCTTCCTTTCGTCTTCGCCCTCTCTTCCACTACCTGACGACATCCGCGAGATCATCGATGCCTACTTGAACAAGCACGAAAAGTACGACGACTCGAGTTCCGATAGGCTCCAAGAAGAGCTCTTTACTATCTTCGATAAGCTCGTCAAGGGCACGCCTTCCAAATATGCCGTGTTCCTTCACATATTCGCACTACTAGTCCCAGTTCTCCGCACACCGGCCCGTCTCTTCAGGTGGTGGGATGCGCTGAACGATCCTGTGCTTTCGAACTTTACCCGGGAAAAGGGCCTGGTGGAGGAATCCCACAATGCGACACTCAAGGTCTTGAGGCTGGGCGCGCCCGGCGATAGTGAATCGGCTGCCGAGCCCACCGTGAACCCATTCGCCAAGCGTGTGTTGACAGCCTGGCTGGAAAAGTACTACAGGGCCCAAGCCGAGGGCGACTTGGTGGCCGAAACCAGCGAGCGCGCAATCCGTCAGGTCTTGATCGCATACGGGAAGAAGAAGCCAAAGGTATGTTGACTTTGCGCCGGTCACGAACCAGGTCTGACTCTTGCAGGACTTTCTCTTGACCCTGGACACGGCCTTTGTCCGCAGCGAATACCGCGCGCGAACCGCCAAGCTTCTCTGCGAATTCGTGCAGAGCCAGCCGCCACATCTGCACCAGATACTCCAGACCCCGCTGTTCGGCAACCTACTGCGATGCCTGCAACAAGATACCTCGACGACAGTCATCTCGGTGGCAATCACCGCTTTGATCATGATATTGCCACATATGCCTAGCTCCCTCGTACCACACCTGCCGAATCTGTTCAACATCTACGCACGGCTGTTGTTTTGGGATAGCGAAAGGGACGGGATCATCGAGGCGAAATCAGATGAGAGCGAGCAGCACAAGAGTGCGACCGCGCCCTCTGGATGGGAAGCCTGCAGCTACTCCCCGGACATCGACGACGTTGATGTGCCCCATTTGGATAACTACTTTACGATATTGTACGGACTGTATCCCATCAACTTCATGGACTACATCAGAAAGCCGCAGCGGTACCTTCGCCATGCGAACGCCGCGAATCCCGACGAGGTGGAAGTTCAGCCGACCGAGATACGTCACAAGTCTGCGCGCTTCCGCCAAAGCCACCTTTTGCATCCCAACTTCTACACTCTCACAATCGATTCGGAGAAGACGGATTTCGGGCGGTGGATGACGAGCGAGCCGGCAGAGGTCGTGGCCGAGTGCATTGCGCTGCGCCTATCTACAGACACGATTGCCGCAGCGGATGCAGATGCGGTCAAGATTGAAGACGACGCATCGATGGTAAGCGAGGACTCGGACCGCGATGGACTGGGACCGCCACTACTGAGCGGTTCGGCGCCAGAGCCCGGAGCCGAAAGCTGGAGGACCGCGCAAAGTCCGGAGCAAATCTCGAGAGCTAGCAGCCGCGTTCAGCCGACTCAACGCCAAGGGTCGCTTTCAAGCCAACCCTCCAATCGAAACTCGCTCGAGGCCCCAAAGATAGAGGTGCTGGGCGATAGCCCAACGTTGCCGCCTCAGCTCAATCCGTCAACATCGCACACGCATCTGCAGGATATGATTCACTCAAACAAGGTCATCAAGTCTGGCTTGCAGCAATCGCAGGCCAACGATAGCGTGCCTTCGCTCTCTCTCAGTCACCAGGAATCAACAGCAGAAAAGCCGTCGAGTCATATGCCGCCTCCGCTGCCGACAATCCCAGCAGCGCCTTCGCTCCCGGACGGATCGTCCCAGATCGCCCACTTGCAGCGCCAAATCCTTCTTTTGCACAATGACTTGAGCTTTGAGAGGTATCTCAAGCAACAACACATGGCCCACATTGGCGAGTTGCGACGTCGGCAGGTTCGAGAGGCGGCAAGCGAGGCCGAATTGCAAAACCTCATCCTCAGTAACCGAACCCTAAAGAAGGGATTAGAAGAGTCGAAAAAGGCCGAGATGCAAGCTCGGAAGGACTGCGACAAGAGAGTCACCATGGTCACGAAGCGCGAGTCTGATCTGTCCGTCAAGTCGAGAGCACTGCGCGAGGAGTTCAAAAAGACAAAGCTGGAAGTGCAGGCCCTACAACAGGAGCTGCAGACGGTGCGCGAGGATTCCGAGAAGCTAAAGAAGCTCGTGTGCGACCTGGAGGTCAAGGAACTCAACTCGACGCAAAACATGCAGTCCATCGAACTCAGCGCGGCTGATGTGGACCGCCTCAAGGCCGAGGTCGAGCGATTGTCGATGTCGGAGAGGAACCTGCAAGCCAGGGAGGCAGAAAGGGAGGCAGTCGCCATCTCGGCCGTCGAGGCGGAAAACAAGGCAAACGTGCTGGAGATGAAGCTCGAAGCACGCGAAGAGGAGCTGCAAAAGACGAGGAAGCTGTTCCAGACGCAAATCGGCGTGCTGAACGCCAAGCTCGTCGAAGCGCACGAGGGCATCCACAGCAGGCGAACAGCAGAGACCAAGGCGGCGGTGGAAAGCGCGCTGGCAGCAAGTCGGGCCAAGCAAGCCGAGCTCCAAAAGCAGTACACGACTCTCATGCGCAAGCACACGGTTCTGCAGTCCCAAATGGAGGAGACAAAGTTCACGGTCGGGTCATCGCATTCCCATGGACGTGGAGAGTTTGTGTTCCGCATGGACGGCGACGGAGACGGCTCGATGCACTCGACCAGTCCTGTCACGACGAGAGGCAGAGGATCGGGGATCCACCGGGTCCTGTCCGAGTCTGACTTTCTCGACCCGTCATTCAACATGACGCCGCCCCTCATGTCCAAGCCGTCGACGACACCGGTGCCGCCGAGCTCGCACCTCTCGCAGGCGGCGTCGAGTCCAATGGAGGCGGAGGACGACCCCAGCTCGAGCGCGACGGACCCGCGGTACTTTGGCAGAGGTGAGTCTGGAGCCCGGCTCCGGTTCAAAGATGGGTTCTGGCGGATCAACTAATGGATCGTGGCCAGGCGGAGTGCAGAACCGGCGCAAGGATGAAAAGGGGAAGAAGAAGGACGAGGGCGACAAGAACAAGTCTGGGGTGGTTCGCGGTATCCGCGGATACGTGTGATGATGACTGATGTCGCATACCATGAAGGAGATACCCAATGCGCGTCATTCTTTTGCTCATGATAGTGTCCGAATGAGACTCGGACGACTTGGATGCAGAAGCAATTCACGATGGATGTTAATCAGGGTAGTCGTTGGTGGTGCATAACGCGAGTGTCTGCTGACTTGACGGAAGGCCAGGCATCGGCAGCTTATTCACACGTGGATGGAGAAAAGCGAGAATGATGGTGAATACAGTCAGTCAGGTATGCATACTAAGCAGCGTCTGATGTTGACAAGACTCCGAAATGCATATCAAACGTCCGAACGCACGGCTGGCGACTTTCCAGATGCGGTAAGGCCACGATCCTGGCAAGTATGCAAGGTCCGGTGCCTCATGAAGATCGAAGCGTAACTGCTCTCTTCACCAGCTGGGTACGATCCTGCACACACTTTGCATGCTTCTTCTGTATGCATTAATGCGGCCGCTGTCGAATGGCTCAAGAGCAAGTCCAGTGGCATGTTGGATGTGTTTGGGGTTATTTATGTCTGTCGACGAGCTATGCATTAAGTCCATACTCTTGGCGGTGTGGAATCGCTCCTGGGATTTTTCAAGCTTTTACCTGCATTATACTGCATGGCTCCAACCTCCTCACATCATGCTACGACATGTGTTATCGCACTACGCGAATTGGCAGCAAAGCATCGACTTCTCGACTTTGTCTACGTCTCGCAGACTCAGATAGTCGTTGTTGAATATTCGAGATGCAAACCAAACTCAATCTGGGGGGGCCTTTTGCCCTGTTCGCCTACCGCTATATCGAAACCCCTCACCATCTGTCGCATTCAGACTGACAGCATTACAACCTCGGACTCTGGGCATTGAAGTTGTCCTCCATGGACAACTCAGATCTACGGTCACGTAAAGCAACAGGTCGCCTTAATGCTGCACGTCGGACATGATTAAGGAAACCCCATCTGCCGACACCTAGAACGGGCAGGTTTCTGGGAAACGCCCTGATTCCCCTTTTCTCGACTTCGAGGGAAACTGAAGAAGAAAGAAGACAAGGACGAAAGCAATCGCAAGCAAAGTAACCGAAAAAGAGAGGGGGAAGAAGATGAGGCCATCGCGAAAATCCAAACCTCCCACCGCCAAACCCCCTGCCAACCCCCTCCTCCGCACGCCTTCCTTCTCCGACTACCTACGCGTCTTCACCTACGCCAGGAAATGGGACTACGTCGTCTACCTCGTCGCCGGGCTCGCCTCGCTGGGCGCCGGCGCCGCCCTGCCGCTCATGAACATCATCTTCGGCCACCTCGTCGGCCAGTTTGCAGAGTTCTTCCGGCCGACGAACACGACCCTCACGCGCGCCGAGTTTGAAAAGATACTCGACCGCCAGGCGCTGTACATCACCATCCTGTTCCTGGGGCGGTGGCTGCTCAACGCCGTGAACCGGTACGCCTTCCGCACCATTGGCGTGCGCATCTCCTCCGACATCCGACGGCACTATCTACGAGCGTTGCTGGCGCAGTCGGTGCACGTCGTCGACGCGCTTCCCGCAGGCGCGCCGGCGCTGGCCATCACAGCGACGGCGGACGCGTTGCAGATGGGCATCTCGGAGCGTTTGGGGACTTTTTTGCAGTTCAACGGGACGATTTGGGCGGCGCTTGCGATTGCGTTCGTGTGGAGCTGGGACTTGACGCTGGTTACGTTGTCGCTGATTCTGTACATTGCGATTGTGCTGTCGTTTGTGTTTCCGGTGGTGGTGAGGAGGCAGCAGGCGGCGGACGAGGCGAACCTGGCGGCGACGGCGGTGGCAGGCGAGGCGCTGGGCGGTATCAGGCTGGTCATGGCCTGCGGCGCGCAGAGGAGGGTTATCGAGAGGTACGAGAGGTGGGTGAGGGAGGGGATGAGACGGGGGATGAAGGCTGCGCCGCTCGTCGGGGCGCAGTTTGGGTTGATTGTACGTCCATCTTGTGCTGTTTCAAAGAGTGGCGGCTGGCTGACGTGACGATAGTTCTTTGGTGTTCTAGGGACCTTTGGGTTGGCCTTTTGGTACGGGGCGAGGCGCTACCTCGCGGGCAAGATTGACGATGCCGGTGTGGTTATCGTGGTGCTGATGTCGGTCGTCATGGTCATCTCGTCCCTGGAACGCATCGCAACGCCGCTGCTGGCCGTGGGGAAGGCCATGGTCGCCGCGTGTCAGCTCTTCACCGTCATCGACGCGCCGGCGCCGTCGATGGGAACCCTGAAGCCCGACATCTCTTCGGCGGACCTGGTTTTCGACGACGTCACTTTCGAGTATCCCGGCCGTCCGGGGGTCAAGGTTCTCGACGGTTTGAGTTTCCGTATTCGACCCGGGCAGAACGTCGCCATCGTCGGCCCTTCTGGAGCGGGCAAGAGCACCATCGTCGGGTTAATTGAGCGGTGGTATGCCCTCAGGGAGCCGTACGTGCTGCCCAAGGTGGCCAATCTCATGCCGGTAGAGAAGTCGGAAGAAAAGGTTGAGCATGTCGAAGACACGCCGCGATTGTCACAGCTGGCAGGCTGCATCAACATCGGCGGCGTCAACCTGGACGAGTTGGATATGCAGTGGTGGCGGTCGCAGATTGGTCTGGTCCAGCAGGAACCCTTTCTCTTCAACGATACCATCTTTGCCAACGTGGCGAACGGGTTGGTTGGGACGCCATGGGAAAGGGAACCCGAATTCCGTCGGCGAGAAATGGTTCAGCAGGCATGTATGGAAGCGAACGCCCACGAGTTTGTTTGCCAGATGCCGAGTGTGAGTACCCAAGCCACTATTCCCACCGCCTTGGACGGTCCGTTTCTGACAATTACGCCCAGAAATACGACACCAGAGTCGGAGACGGCGGGGTGAAGCTCTCAGGCGGCCAGAAGCAACGTCTCGCCATCGCGCGAAGCATCATCAAGAAGCCTCGCATCCTCATCCTCGACGAGGCCACCAGCTCCATCGACGCCAAGAGCGAACACCTCGTCCAGGCCGCCCTCGACAGCATCACGCGCAACCACACCACCATCACCATCGCCCACCGCCTGTCCACCATCAAAAAGGCAGACCACATCGTCGTCCTGGCACAGGGCCAGGCCGTCGAGCAGGGCACGCACAAGAGCCTCATGTCCAACTCGTCCGGGCTCTACCACCACCTCGTGCAAGCCCAGGCCCTGCACTTCTCATCGTCGTTGGACGCGGCAGACTACAACGACCCGCTCGTGTTCCACGACTGCCTCGAAAAGTTCGCAAGCGCACCGGAAATCCCGGCAGCCAGCTTCACCTTCACCCCGTATAGCCCACCGTCCCGCGCGCCCCGCGGCTTCGTCCGCACTTTCGGCAAGCTCCTGTATCACCAGCGCGCAAAATGGCCCTCGTACCTAGGCATCGTCGTCTCGGCCGCCGCCGTCGCCGCGGGGACGCCGCTGCAATCTTGGCTCTTTGCAAGAGTCATCGGCATCTTCCTCCTCGACAAGTCCGAACTCGGCGCGCGCGCAAGCTTCTGGGGGCTAATGTGGCTCGCCCTCGCCGTCGGCGTCGGACTGTCGTGGTTCGCAGAGGCGTGGGTCGGAATCCGCGCCCAGCAGGCCGTCAGCGCCGCGTTCAAGATCCGCTACCTCTCCGACATGCTGCGCCAGGAGGTCTCCTACTTTGACGACGACCGCAACCCCCTCGGCGCGCTGACGTTCCGCGTCGGCGGCGATGCCAAGCTCTTGGAAGAACTGCTGGGCATGAACACGGCGCTCTTCATCTCGGGCATCTTCACCATTCTCGGCTGCGCCGTCATCTCCTTCTTCTTCAGCTGGAAACTCGGGCTCCTCGCGCTGTTCGTCACGATGCCCGTCATGCTCGCCACGGGGTTCTGGAAGTTCCGCCAGGAACTCCAGTTCGAGCAGTCCAACGCCCTCGTCTTCCTCGAAAGCTCGCAGTTCGCGACCGAGGCCGTCGGCGCCTTCCGCACCGTGTCCTCGCTGGGCCTGGAGCCCGCCATCAACGCGCGGTACGAGAAGCTGCTGGCGATCCACACGCTGCGCGCGCGGCGGAGGGCGCGCTGGACGGCGGGGCTCTTCGGGTTCGCCGACAGCGTCGGGCTCGCGTGCCAGGCGCTCGTGTTCTGGTACGGCGGGCGGCTCCTCGCTCGCGGGGAGCTGGCGTCCATGGAGGCCTTCTTCGTGTGCTTCATGGCCATCATCCAGGGGGCCGAGGCGGCCGGCCAGGCTCTCTCGGCCGCGCCGAGCGCCGCGCAGGCATACGCCGCCGCGACGCGGATGCTCGAGCTGCGGGAGTCCGTGACGCGGGAAACTACAACCGTGCCGGAATTGCCATCCACCACGCGCGGGGGGATGAAGATCGAGCTGCGCGACGTGAACTTTGCGTACCCCTCGCGCAACGTGGGCGTTCTCGAGAACCTCAACCTCACCGTTGAAAGGGGGCAGTTCGCAGCGCTGGTCGGCGCCTCGGGATGCGGGAAATCAACAGTCATTTCTCTCCTCGAACGCTTCTACACCCTCGAGCCCGAACAGGGCGCCGTGCTCTTCGACGGCGTCGACGTGACCACGCTCCCCGTCCACCAGCACCGTCGCAACCTCTCCCTGGTGCCGCAGGAACCCACAATCTTCTTCGGCACCATCCGCGAAAACGTCCTGTTCGGAATCCCCTCTTCCTTTGAAGTATCAGACGCCCAGCTCGAGAAGGCGTGCCGCGACGCATACATTCACGATTTCATCATCTCCCTGCCGGAGGGGTACGACACGGACGTCGGGCTCCGCGGGATCGCCATGTCGGGCGGTCAGAGGCAGCGCATCGCGCTCGCGCGGGCGCTGATCCGCGACCCGCGGGTCTTGCTGCTGGACGAGGCGACGTCGGCGCTGGACTCCGAGGCCGAGGGGGTCGTGATGCAGGCGTTGGAGGAGGCGAGGGAGGGCAGGACGGTGGTTGCGGTTGCGCATCGGTTGGCGACGATTCAGCACGCCGACGTGATTTTCGTGCTGGCCGAGGGGAGGGTGGTGGAGAGGGGCACGCACGAGGAGCTGCTGGGTTACGGAGGGGTGTATTGGGACATGGTGAGTTCTATCCTCCATCGTGATGTACTGTTTGCTGACGAATGTTGCAGTGTCGAAACCAGGCGTTGGATCGGTGATGGGTGACGAGAATAATGTGTGGTTGGCCGGTACCTCTTGATATCCCTGCTTTGCTTATTTTATATAATATGGGTATAACCTACGTAGTTTGTAATTCTAGTTCCATCTTCAGACCTTGGCTCCCTCCCACGCCACGCAGATCATCCATCATTTACATCCGTGAATACTTCTTCTCGTTCTGGATCGTGATCTACCCCGGAAAACAACTCGACCATCAATAGCCCTCCGCACCCGGACACGGGTCTCCGCTTCCACTCGGCATCCTCCCCGTCCCCGCGAACATCCGCCGCCTCCTCGACCAACATCCACTCCCGCGCACCCTCGTCCCAGTCCAGATACCTCAAAATCACACGATCCCCTCCGTCCTCGAACACAAACTCCCGCCGCCACAACCGCCGCCACTGCTCGTCTGGCGTCCCGCCACCCGCCGCATTCCTCCTCTCCACCTCGCGGTTGCGCTTCGCGATGGCGTACACGGCACAGGTGCTCCACAACCCGTCCTGGCCGGGATACTCCGCCAGCAACCCGACGGCCTCGTCCCTCGTCAGCGGATCGCGGCAGAACAGCGCCACGACGAGCAGGTGCCACGACAGGTGACACTGCAGCGACAGCTGGTGCGCCGGGTTCCGCGCGACCTCCCTCTTGGCGGCCCTGAGGGCCACGGACGCGACGGAGAGGTACTCCCGGAACAGCGGCAGGCGCGCGGTGACGGAGGCCGCGTCGGCGTACTGCGGCGGGTTGTCGAAGACGTACGTCCCGAGGTGCTGCAGGCGGAGGTGCACGGCGCGGAGGTAGGTGGCGGACGTCGGGTGCTCGGAGACGATGATGTGTCGGAAGAGGGGCTGGAAGGCGGCGTCGAGGGCCTCGAGGGCCCGGCTGGAGCGGTCGCAGAAGTGCGCGATGCGCTCGTTGGTGAGGAGCACGCCTTGGAAGCTCTCGATGGCCTGCTGGGAGCCGGACCGGGACACGTCCGAGTTGCGCAGGATGTGCACCATGAGCGGCATCAGCGCCGTTTGCGCGCGGCGGACCGCGCCCCAGGACCGTTCGAACTCGTCGAGGGTGTGGAAGACGGGCGGGATGGTGTCGGGTGACCCCGCGATGGCGGAGTTTGGGAGCTGGCTGAGGAGGACCATGAAGGACTCGACCGTGTGCCGCTTTCTGGAGAGCAATTTGTGGAAGTGGGGGAGGGACGGGCCCTGGTGGATTCTGCCGCGGAGGATGGTGCGGATCTGGGGGGTGAGGTAGTTGAAGATGCTGCCGATGGCGCCCAGGAGGGGTTTGGGATCCGGGGCGAGGCTGGCCAGGCGGTCCTGCGCGTCCTTGTCGGTGAGAAGGGCCAGCAGTAAGGAGAGGCCGTGGTTGATGTGGTCCAGGGCGGCCTTCCTGTTGTCGCGGAGGGTTTCGAAGAAGAGGAGCAACACGGACAGGACGACTGCGTCTTGTACCGACGGCTGGCCGGCCTGTTGTTTGAGAGACTGGCAGTAGTGGGCAACGGCGTTGAAGTAGTGGGCGTCTCCGTTTTTCGTCTGGGTTTCCGGCAACGACACCGTCCGCAGCGACCCGCGCGTTGATTTCCGATGCCACGTGCTCAGCGCGCCGATGGCCACGGCAGCGGAGCGGAGGGGACTGCTGTTACGCGCGAGCTGCGGCAGCATCACGGTCCAGAGGTCGCCGTCCGATGCTGCGCTGGTCCAGGGTGACCGGACAAGGGCGATGAATTCGTTAAAGTACAGTAGTGAGTTTTCATTCTTGAAATCAGCGGTATCCGTGTTCAGCATCATTTGGGCTTTGAGAGGCGCCTTTCGGGTAATCTGTTCGGAATCCCACGACGACTGGCTAGGTTGACGAGGTTTCTTTCTTGGCTGAGAAACGTAGCCTTCACAGAAGCCCCGGCTCAGTAGACATTTCGTGCAGTGTGGCTTTGTTTCGTCGCATTTTACATGCCTCTTCTTGCAGGTGACGCAGCCTGTGCGCACTTTGGGCGTGCTTGTGCGCGACTGCTTCGGTTTGCTTGGAGCATGGCTACCTGGGTCGGTAACCGAGACTGCCCGGGCCATATCGTTGCAGAGAATCACATTGGTGTTTGCCATAGTCATTTATTGCACTTACTGTGTATAATATGCCCGTACAATCATGTCCATGGCAAGCAAGTTAGGTTGTCCGCAAGAGCCGACAGGGTTGGACGTAGACAACAGTCTTCTTGGTGGTGATGGTGGCAGTTGGCCTGTGCTCCACTCTAGGCGGCGACTGACGGGATGACGGGATGAAGTTCGGAGGAGCGGCCCATCTCGGCCCGGAGTGGATTAGGTCAGCCGAAACCCGGCCGAGTCCTTCCCGTCCCCTGCCTCAAGAGCACGTCACTCTCGGCGCCTTGCCCAACAATTCCACGACGTGAAGCAACGACATTTCATCCGCAAAACTGTCGACCGGAAGAGAGATAATATCCACTAACAGAGATCACGGCGTCGGCCTGCATTTCTAGGAGGCTTGGGAAAACAAACCCAAAAATCGGAAATTGTCTCGCGAAGAATGCGGTCCTGTCCTGTCCCGTCCCACCCCGACCAGGCTCCCCTGTGCCCTTGCATGCCTGGGGCCTGGGGAAGCCCAGCAATGGGTACCTGCAGCTGCCATCCGCTTTTTTGGCTTTTCACACAGCCGCAGCTTCGTCATGGCTTTGGCGATGCTGCGGCCACACGCTTCGATTGCTTCCATTAGGCTTCACCGGCAAAGAGATGATCTGCTGCTACGCGGCGGAACCCAACAAACTCAGGGTTTAGCTCTGTAGGTGCTGGCCAATTTCAACATCACTCCAGCATGTGTGGTTGGAGGGCGCTGTCAACCCGGGCTGTTCTCGCGCATTGCATGACGCCGGAAGTCGAACACATGGCAGTGGCAGCCAAGGTTCGTATCTGCGAAATTGCCTCCCCAAGTAGATTGCTGATGAACTTCCAGCGAGTGTGGAATGCCGCACTTTTCGGTAAGACTGTTTTTGTTTTGACCCGCAGCATCGTGGTTGCTGGAAAATATGAGGGAGGAGACGGCGGCCTGGCCGGACGACAAGGGCCGGGGTGTGAGCGTAGTGTCAATGGCTGCTAAAAATGGTCAGCCAGCGAGAAACCGGGGATGATCTTCAACCGCCCGCCTACCTTTGACGCCGCTGGCAAAATGGGACGACAGTCATGATTGGGCCTCTGTTCCCCACGTCCCCTGCTTGGATCATGGTTACCCTGTACCAAGATCGATTAAAGAAGAAAGACGCGGTCTCTCCATGGAAGAGCGTTGAAAATTCGAAAATCTGGCGTTCGAATACGGGGCACACCTGGTTCCTGGCGTCATGCTTCGGCCTTGATGCATCATGGAGAGAGGAGGAGCACGCCAACACAACCAACTCGGGGTATGTGGGACCACCAAACGACTTCACTTGACCATTTCTAGCTGTTTTCACCCTCCAGGTGCCGTTCACCATTCCGTCTTTGTCGAGGGTATAGTTCACCCGACCATTGGTTGTCTATGTGTTGCATGGGATGGGTCTTTTGTTGGGGGGTGTGGCCAAAGACAAGCATGCTTGATCGAATGTCTGCTGTCACTCTTGTTTATTTAGCATTTCATGTCATCCAGCATCTGCCTTGTTCGTCTGGACAAAAAGCTGGCCGTGACTTGCCTTTTCTACCTGTGGCCCTCCCGGCTCTCTTTCGAATCCTGCCCTGATTCACCTCATTTCACTGCCATTCTCTTTGCTTAATATTGCTCACTTGGAAGCTCTCCATACTGTCCCTCGTTTGGCTCTTCAGCCCACATACAATACGCACTTGCGCTTCCTGTAGAGGACATCTCCCTCTCAACTTTCCACTCGCTCAGCCTTCGCCTTTCTACCACATACGAATTTAGCACACCCGCCATCACAATCGTCACCATGCGCTCGCTGACCTTGACGGCCCTGCTCTGCGCCGCCTCGACGGCCAGTGCCTTCCAGGGCTTCAACTACGGCGCTACGTTCACCGACGGACGCGTCAAAACCCAGACCGACTTTGAGTCCGAGTTCAAGACGGCAGCGAGCCTCGAGGGCACCAACGGCGCCTTCACCTCAGCCCGTATCTACACCATGATACAGGGCGGCAGCACAAACGACCCCATCGCCGCCATTCCTGCTGCCATTTCCACCAAGACCACCCTGCTCCTCGGTCTTTGGGCCTCCGCGGGCGAGGCCGCCTTCGCCAACGAGCTCGAAGCCCTCAAGAAAACACTCGCCCGGTACGGCCCCCAACTCAACGGTCTGATTGCCGGTATCTCCGTCGGCAGCGAAGACCTCTACCGCCTATCGCCCACTGGCATCGTAAACAAAGAATTCGCCGGCGCTGGACCCGACACTCTCGTGAGCTACTTCTCCAAGGTGCGCGAGATTATCCGTGGCTCCGCTCTCGGCAACGTTCCCGTCGGCCATGTTGACACATGGACCGCCTGGATCAACGGCACCAACAAGGCCGTCATCGACGCCAGCGACTGGATCGGCATCGACGCGTACCCGTACTTTGAGGACACCGAGCCCAACGACATTTCCAACGGCAAGCAACGCTGGGCCGAGGCCCTGGAAGCTACCCGCCGTGCCGTCGCCGGCAAGCCCGTTTGGGTCACCGAGACGGGATGGCCCGTGAGCGGCAAGACGATTGGCGCCGCCGTGCCGTCGCTCAAGAACGCCCGCACTTTCTGGACCGAGGTCGGATGTCCCATGTTCGGCAACACCAATGTCTGGTGGTACACGTTCCAGGACGCGAGCCTGACGAGCCCGAACCCCAGTTTCGGTGTCGTGGGATCTACGCTTTCGACGACGCCGTTGTACGATCTCTCCTGCGACAAGGTTGCCTCCTCGTCGTCTTCGGCTGTTGCTTCGGCGTCGGCCGGGGCAAGTGCGTCTGCCACCGGCGGATCCGGATCTGCCCCTGGAAGCTCTGCTGCTCCTACGACGATGGCCACTGCTACCGGCGGCTCTGGCGGAAGCGGAAGCGGAAGCGGTAGCCCTACCGACGGCGCTACGCCATCCGCATCTCAGAGCTCCGGCTCCGGCTCTGGTTCCGGCTCCGGTTCTAACACGACTACAAGCCTCCCGTCGTCGACTCCATCCACGGTGCCTACTAGCAGCGCCACCACCACGACTTTTAGCATTACCTTCCTCGCCGGCTTGATTGCTCTGGCCCTATTCTAAGAAGTGACATAGGCGGAGAGGTTTCTATGCAGTGTCACAATTACTATTAATAAAACTTCTCTTCTTTACCCTGCCTGCCTTTTGCTACTTTTGCCATTTGCTCCTCCTTTTCTTAATACTTTATTTACTTGCTCCCCCTTCTCCTACCTCCGTCTAGATGGCGGCTTCGGTACAGGTGTCTGAAGGTCTAGATAAAACGACGCCAATCTTTCGACTAGGCTATTCGGGATATGCAGCTTGGTGAATTATCCCGGTGTGAGACACTGGTGATATAGTTGGGCTGAGAGAACTAGATGAGTCCCTGGGTTATTGTTTGCTTGCTACCTGAGCTTAACGACATTAGTGTGTGACAACGTCCATGGAGACTATTAGGCGGGTTAAAGATGTAGGTGATCTGATTTACTTGTATCTGCCCTTGAGAAGGGCTGACAGTACGCTCCTGTCTACCATTTTGGACCTCATACCTACCTGCGATCTACTACTTTTGCTATTCGCTCCTGCTTTTTAGTACTTTTATACTTCCTCCTCCCTATATCTTTATATTACCTGTAATTTACAATCTTATGCCTACCTAATTTTTCCTACTTTTATTATTTGCTCTTCCTTTTATAAGTATTAGAGGATAAATCCGGAGAGTAAATTCATATCGACCCCCCCCCCCCCCCCCCCCCCCCCNNAGTAAATTCATATCCCCCCCCCCCCCCCCCGCCCCTCTTTGCACCATTCATCATTTCTCGTCTCCATTTACACGACGCCTCACAGCTTCCAGAATATGAGTCTTTGTCAAAGGACAAGCCCCGCCTCCGCCAGGCCGTACACAAAATAGCAGGAACCATCATCAAGGGCCCCAGGGCCAAGAATGAGCTCGATAGCACCCCAAGCTGAACGCGACCTTGTGAAGCGCCTCGAGGCAGCAGCAGTAATTGATGAGGAGCTCGACGCTGTCAAGGACGAGAAAGGCAGCAACGACGATGACTGAAGCAGTTCTAGTAGTTAAGATTTGGCTTGTTTCCCCTCTCTAGCTATTGTGGTATCTAAGCCGTTTCTCGTCGATACTTTATACTTGAAAATAAATCGGGCATGAAATATTGCCAGAACTGTTGCAAATGTGAACAGCTTAGATATCACAACAGATAGAGAGTACAAGCAAAAGCAAAGCTCTGGTGATTGAAGATGAAACAACAGTAAATGCAAGCATAGATCGATTACTACTACTGAGGAAACGAACCAGAAGAAAACACTTACAGGGTACCCGTTTGGCGCTGAGGATTAAAAGCTGCAGTGGGAGTGATGCCGCCCGAAGTGGCTTGCAGAACTCTCTGAGCCGCAGCGACTCGAGATACAGCTCACCTCCATGTCTAAGGCGGATACATTGGCCGTCCAGCACCGTCTCTGTCGGCAGTGTGCTCTACTGGTCGAAATACATGACCTGAACGGGAGTTCTCAGCTAATTTCTTCACGAATCGTACCGGGAGGCAATGCTCCTCATCCCCTCTTCGCGTTGTTCTCAACATTCCTCGTTCCACTCGTTGTAGATTCCGAAGGTTTCCCTCCAGGGGACCCTCACATGCCCTCCCAACAAGCTCCATTTGCCATGACAAGCAACCAGACCACCGGTCTCCGCTTGCTGGACAGGCGCCTGTTGGAAAAATCCACCAAAATCCCATTGTCTTCTTTCTCCCAACCTCGATACTACGTGCCTGAACTGTTCGGGGTTTATCTGGTATTCTATTGATAGGTTATGATGACGGATCCGGAAGCACCAAATCTGATGTTTGAAACCTGTAATTGTGCAGACCCGTGCTGCTCGTAAATACAATACTACAGAGACGACGGACGACAGGACCCGAGAGCACATAAAACAAGTCGCCGAGCCGAATCAATAGGTCGTTTTCGTTGTATCACGACGTCTCGCCTCGGGCAGCACGTCGGAAGACAGGCTATTGTTGCTATGGTTCTGTATTTCCGAACCACTTAATGCTTGATTATATACCGCCAATTCAGTCGACACAATCGGGGTTCGTACGAGATGTATCAGCCTACCTCATATTGTCTGCAACCTCCGAGTGCCGTGGCGTAAACATTGAAACAATATATATATAAGAACTTCCCTTCCGAACTTGAACTTGATTTCATCGAGGCGTGAAGGACCAGCAGAAGAAGTGTGCGTGTCTCAGGTGTGCGGTAGCCGGCATCGTTTACCCATGCCCATCGTGAGATTCTACACCAAAACTACTTCAACAAATCACCTAGAAACTAGCTGTTGAACCATCCAGAGGCGCCGCCGTCCGTCATTTCCCGTGTATTTCCAACGAATACCCCACCCTCAGGAGCATCAAAGCGAGGGCTTCGATCATCGCTTACGGTGCTGTATGTGAAGACGCAAGAAGACAAAGACGAGCAGCTTGACAACCCAGGCCCAGTACATCCCCCTAGCACCTTCCCCATTCCTAAGATCATAATTCAGTCCTCCAGATGCTTTTTATACCATCCTCATAATCTCCTAAAGTATTCCCTTCCTTGAGTTGAGCAAGTAGACCGACCCTTCGATCAACCTTCACTCCACGAGATGTATGTCTATGTCACCCAACCCTTCCAATTGGCACACCACCCTAATCCACGTCTTTCGCATCCGACGCCCCAGACACCCCAGAACCGTCAGTGAGCCAATTCCCCATCGATATTCAACAGAAAATAGCATAATCCCCATCACGTTCATGGCAAAGGCGGGAACGAACTCCCACATCCCGCCGAGGAACCCTGGTGTCCCACCGTCCGCCTGGCAGTTAATGCACCAAATACACACAACGTCATTGGCCAACCGCACGGCTTCCGTCCGGGTCCTCCAAACCAGGGGTTTGTGTTAGCTTGCAAGAGACGCGTCGCCGCTCCTGCTTTGAGAAAACTGCGAAAATAAATAAGTGACCGAGACCTCCATCTTTCTCTTGGCCTCATGCTGAAAAGTTGCGCTTTACGTCGTCTGTCGTCTGATTAACGGATAATGTCTGTTCTCCAACATGGTTGCGAGACGGAAAGTCAATTCGGCGGCAACGCAAGACGTGCATTATGCGCCCCAAAAACAGCCTAGCGGCCATGTGTCCCCTTCTCAGGGTCCAGCCACAGCTGACAGCTGGAGCCGCTGCCTTTCGGAGCAGTCAGTCGGGAGTCGGCGGCAGCTTCCCCCGACCGATTGTCGGAAATACCCTTCGGCGAAGGGATGACAGGGCCAACCTTCCATTGGGTGATTGAGATTGAGATTGGAGTAACGCATATACGAGCATCTCGTCAGCAGTCTGAAAGAAGCTTTCGCTCGGGATCGAGATTTTTTTTTTCTTCAGACTCCAACGGCAACACAATTGGCATATTTCGCCCACATTCACCTGCGAGGCAAAAATGGCTCGCTTCTCCAAGCCCGCCTTTTGGGCCCTTTTCTTGCTCGTCCAGCTGACCATCGCGTCTTCTGTTGCGGAGAAGCTCGCGTCAGCAGGCAAATCAGTCGCATCTCTGAGCCTCGACGAGATTGACGAACAGCTTCAAGTAAGCCCACGGAAGTAGTAACACACAATCGTAGACTGACCAGGCCAGCAATGCTCCGTCGTCCAGAGCCTCACCGCCGATAAGCTCTCCAAGCTGAGCGACAGCCCCTCCCTCCTTTCCCGCGCCTTCGGAGTTCTCTTCCCAGGCAGCCCTGCCGTCAACGCCATCCTCGCGACCCTCTACATCTCCGGCCCGCCCAACTTCCTGCTGGCGCTATGCCCGCCCAACATCGACCCCTCCTCGCTCTCTGTCATGGTCGCCTTCGCCGTCGGCGGTCTAATGGGCGACACCCTGTTCCACCTACTTCCCGAGATCTTCCTCGGCGAGGATGAGCCCGAGCGTGCTCGTCTCGTGCTCGTCGAGCCGAACCGCAACCTGCTGCTGGGTGTTGCCATCCTCGTCGGGTTCATGACTTTTGTGGCAATGGATAAGGGGTTGAGGATTGCAACTGGCGGCGAGGGACACACCCATGATCACGGACATGCCCATTCGCATGCCGAGGCCAAGGCCGAAGGTGTATCATCCGCTGTGGAGGCCGCGAGCGATCAGCTCAAGTCGAGGAAGAAGGCTGACAAGCCATCCAACGGCACTGTGGAGAAGACGGAAAAGGAGATCAACCCCAGCGTGAAGATGGCAGGATACCTCAACCTGATGTACGGCCCCCTTGGCGGCTTAAAGAATTTGAACTGACGCGAGGCAGCGCCGACTTTACGCACAACATCACTGACGGCCTGGCCATGTCGGCCAGCTTCTACGCCTCGCCGACCATCGGCGCCACCACCACCGTCGCCGTTTTCTTCCACGAGATCCCCCACGAGGTTGGCGACTTTGCGTTGCTCGTGCAGTCCGGCTTCAGTAAGCGCGCGGCCATGGGCGCGCAATTCGTCACCGCTCTCGGTGCGCTGCTCGGCACTCTGATTGGTATTGCCATTCAGGAGCTCGGTGGCAATTCCGGCGAGGACGCATTGGCGCGTAACGCGGGACTCTGGGGAACTAGCCTGGTGAGTGCTGCAGTGCATGTGGTGAGACGACGTGCTAATGTTGCCGCCAGACTCTGGGTGACCTGCTTCTCCCCTTCACCGCGGGCACCTTTTTGTACGTCGGTACCGTTGCTGTGATTCCTGAGCTGTTGGAGACCGGCCCCAACAAGATGGCGGAGCTGCGCAAGACACTCGTTCAGTTTGCGGCCATTGCTGTTGGCGCCGGCATCATGCTGTACATTTCGTGGCACGACTGAGAGCTTGAGTGAGTTTGACAGTAAAAGTGCATGTAGACGGCCACGTCAATTCGCGCGGCCGGTTGGAAGAACATAGATTAGACCAGACCACTTGAAGCATTTCTGCCGTCTTCCTGCCACGCAACTTGAACTTGGCATTGCCAAAGCTTGCGTGAGCTGGGTACAGCATTCTTGTCATTTGCACAATCCTGAGTCGTATGAATGTGTGAAGGTACCAACAGTGGGGCCAGGTGACATGTCGAGACTTCAGTCACGGCAGCAGGGTGCGGCGCCTTAAGAGCCCGATGTCTGGGGTTCATGGCGACCGAGGGAGCACAGAACACGGCGGGCTCCATGAAGTCCGGTAGAGGTACCAAAGTATAGGAACGTGTCGGCGAACTGGATAATAAGCCGTCGGCCACGATGGAACAAGCTTGTTCGGTCCGCCAAAGTGAGTTCGCGGTGGGCTGCCGTCGTTTCAACAACAAGCAGGCTTCGAACCCTCCGGCTTCTGATGAGAAAGACAATACCTGAACAATGTGGTATTATCGTGTGAGTTCCGGTAAAGTATACAAGGCCACAGAGCAGCACACCATGAGCATATTGTCAGCATCTGCTGCGGAATAGACTAGCGCAATGCAGCCCTGGAGATGGTGTCTGTTTCAGCCCAAACCACATGCTGCGTACAAAGCTCGTCAGCATGTGTTACGTTGTTGATCAACGCAGTTGGTATGCTTACTATGTAAGGTGCTTGCGCTGTGGACAACTAGGGTGAAACCTTTGGGCGCCTTGGGAGGGCGAGGAGGACGACGACGCCGCCATGAGGCTTGTCGTAGGGCGCCGTGTGTATGCATAGTCAAGGCGCCCGAGTCAACCAGAGTTTGGCTCTTGACTTGTTGCTTGTGCAGCAACATGTCGTTGTCCGGGAATAACCCAGCAATTGCAGCGTCCATCCGATCGATGTCTCGTCCGGTTCCAGACCGGGCCTGAAAATCAGACGTTTACAATAAGGTAATGAGCCCATTTGCGGAAGGGCGGTCTCGGGAGCGGGATTCGTCGTCGGGTCTTAGGTAATTGTTCCGGAGAGTCCTTCCGGGCGCGGGATACTGAGGCATCATGGGCCGATGTACCCGTGCCCGCCCCCACTTTAATTGGAACTCGAAGACTCGTCACCCACTAAAGTGGGT